>JAESVK010000811.1:941343-964378 GCA_017140935.1 Hamamelis virginiana
TTAATATTAGGGATTGTTAACAAAACTTTTAGAAAAAAAAATTGACCTTTGACTGTTTACTTGGTAAAATGGTTATTATTTTGTCAACATAAGAGTGTTTTGGTCCAAAAAAAAAATATTTATGTAATTATCTTTGGATTGGGTTCGTTAATGTAATATTTCAAAAACTTAAGATTATTGACGTAAAATGATGTTTATTCATTAATTAATGGTGAGACATGAAAATATGGAGTGTTTTTACCCAAGTAGATAGATTAAACGGAATGTGTGTGTGTGTGTGTGTGTGTGTGTGTGTGTGTGTTTGTGTATTGAAATGATCTAATCAACTAATGTTGACTTAGATCTAAGTTGGCTAAAACTTATGGCCGTTGGATCATCTCATGAATGGAAGCTGTTGTTCCAATAAGTGACCCTAGAGTAAATAGGATATTGGAAAACTTTTGACAATTATGCGGGAATTAAAATCTAATTAATAAACATGCAATTTAAATAAAATTAAATATATATACATGGAAATAAATTGAAAAAGTTAAGGGATAGATAAATCAAACACGACAATTTTAACGTGATTCGAACTCCGCTTATGTCAACGCCTCAAGAGCTCCGTATGAGGATAAAATCCACTATATCAATCTTACTTACGATGGAGATCAAACCAATTACAATGCTATCCTTCTTTCGGTCAAGATAGAAAAATCCTAATCTTCTTTCTAGACTGAAGATCAAAACCTTTACAACCAAGCTTGAATTTGAATACAAACTTCAAGCTTCACAAGGGTTACACTCAACCCTTCACTCACAAAGTATTACAAGAATGAAGTAGAGTACAACAAATGCTTCTCACAAGCTTATTTGAATACACGAATAGCTCATACTAATGTCTCTAAAATATTTAAACTAATTTTCTCGTAGAGAGAATTGCAGGGATTGAATCACACAAGAATGATGAACACTTGTAAGCTACAATACTATATATGTTTGGTTGTGTGATTAAACTCCATAACAAGAGTATTTATAGTCTTAGAAATCAGCTAAACGTTGAAGCGTCTAGGAGGAGCTTCCTGGCAATATGCATATTCAAACAAGTTTGAAAAATGGAACAAAACCGTTTGGAGGCACAGCCATAGTTGAATAAGCATTTGAAAAGTCAACTATTCCAACAGCATACCTGTCAACTATTCCAGCAGCATACTTATTTACATATAAACATTTAAGTAAATAGTTGCATTTTACTTTCATTTACTTTTATTTTCATTTACTTAAGTTTGCAATGTAAATAAGGAAGTACCCTCCCTAATTTGGATTCAAAGAAAAAATACTAGAAAATCAAATTCCCAATAAATCAAAATGTAAAAATCCAATTTTAGTACAAAAAATAATTTTCATTAGCAGTCTCAAAAATTGACCTACCAAGTAGGGTATTATATACTACGTATAAAAACTCCCTTAAGATCGTGATTAGCTAATTAGTATATAGGGATCAATTACCGCCAAAAATTATTTTGAAAATCTCAATATTTCAAAAATTCATTTTTCACACTTAGCCAAATTTTTTTATAAGGAAATAGTTTTTCTGCGTATAGCTAGATTGTGAAATTTACATGGAAATAATCTAAAATTCAGTTAGGTCAAGTTTAAATATGCCAAACGAGTTTAATCCTTTAAGAGAAGATTTTGCAAATAAACTCTAATACTGATATATAAGGAATAGTAACATCTTCAGAACTTAAGCCTTCATCTCTTGAACTTTGTCGTCCATTTGTTTGCTCTTATCATTCTTGAAATCATGTCTTACAAATTTAACACTCAAGAACAAGACTTTAGGATAATGCAATGACAATTGTTTGTTATCATTGAAACCATATAACATATGCTGGATTTGAACCATTTAGGCTAACAATCTCCCTATTTTTTATGATGACAAACAATTGTGTAAAATTTGTAATATAGCCAAGACAACAATAATAAACACTTCATAACAATATTACCATATACATACTTCTCCCCCTTTTGTCGTCAACAAAAAAGGTGAGCAAGAGCAAGAAAAAGTATTCAATACAAAACAAGATAGTATTTCCACAGCGTAAATCTTGAACTTTGAAACAAATGTTTGAAACTAGTTGGACCTGTGAGGCTTCATACCATGATAGTCTTGAACTTCATTATCGTCAGACGATGATGTAACAACCCAGATTTTTATTTTATTGTTTTATGTGTTTTAAATGGGTGACATTGAGTATATTTGATATTTCTTACTATTTGGGAAAAAAAAACCTTTCCAACAATGGCCTCCATGTCCTTATTATATAAAACCCCCCTCCCTTTTTTTCTTCTATTTGAACCCGAGAGAGAGAGTGAGTGAGCTCACAAGAGAGCGAGTGAAGGAGGAAGAGAGAAAGAAGGTTAATGCTGGAGGTTTGCCGGAGCTCGCTATCATCGCCATGTCATCGGTGGAGGTAAGCTTGGTTCTTTTATTTATCTTTTTCATCTTTTTCTTTTCTTTTTCATACCCATTTTGTGGGTTTTGAAGTTGAATCTTGGATGGGTTTATGTTTGATGAATGGGGAAGTATTGGTAAACGTTTATGGGTTGTGTGGATGTGGATTTGAAGGTTTGATGTGTTGGAAGTATGCCCTAAAGCCAATTGTTAGGTTGTATTTAGGGAACTTATATTTCATTATATATTAATGTATAAAACTTTATTCATCAATGAAATGGCTAATTTATCATGTAAACTTGTGTTTAATTACTGTTCATGATAAAGTCCTTGGATAGTATGATAGAGAGTTATGTCTCAAGTGTTGAGATAGAGAGACTAATAACTTTCAAGTACATCTATCCTAGACTTGTTCGTAATCATAGGTTTATATATTTGGGCGATTATAAATCGTTAAGATTAGCACAGGTCATACTAGCTCCAATGGGAGGATGGTGAGTCTCAAGCCATCTGTGTAGAGACACTATAGTAAACATGTGGGTGCTTGTTAAAGAACAAGTACACCGAACGTGACCAATATGAGTACATCTTAAGGTATTCTATTTGTATGTCAAATATTGCTCATGTGTATAGTCACACTTGTAATCCTTAGACCTGAGACACCACTAGTTACCTTATGCATGAATTACTAGAGTTTGATAGTATCTCCTACACCCTTAACCATAAGGATATAATCGGTACTCATTGGCTCTAGTGAGTTGTGTATGAAGATAGGTGAGTGTGCAATAGGGGATCACCACCCTTAATATGAAAGGGTGAATGTCAAAGTTAATTCACAAATACTATCTCAATGAAGTCTTTGGCCAAAGCAGTAGGTAATCAAGAAAAGTGTTTTTAAGGGTTTACCTAATTGATTATATTTTGGTGAATCAATAGCATAAGAATAAGTTAGGGTTTGACATGAATCATACCCAAATAACTTAATCATGACATTGTTTGGTGAAGGATTATCTATAGTACGAAGGGTTCGTTTACACATATGTATATTCACCTATACCTAGGGTATGTCATGATATGTTGCTAGATGTCACTCATGACTAGTGAAGGCCTAATGATAAAAATTATCATTGAGGGCAAAATTGGAATTGTTCCAATCGAACCTAAAAATAGAAAGTTTCTATTTTGGGAGACATGCGATGTCCCCTGCCACTACTAGGTTGGGATGAACCTAATGGGTCACACACATAAGGACATAAGTGAGTTTCACATTTTAAAGAGAGAGGAATATTCCAATTAATTATAACATTTGACCTTATTTATTAATAGTTAATAAGAGAGGGATCAATTTATAATTAAAGGAAATATTTTGTATAAAAGCATAATGATGGGTCAAAGCTAGCACTAGGTCATTCATCATTAAAGGAAATGAGGCACAAACCCTAGAGAGATACCAAGGAGCTGGCCCTAGTGTGCTCTCCCTCTCTTTAGTCGTTTTCCCTTCTCCCCTCTCTAAGCTTGGCTCTCCTCAAGGGTTGTGGAGGTTTAAGGAAGTGTGGAGTATTGTGTTCGTGTGGACTTCTTTAGAGGCTACTATACTTTTGGAGCTCAAGTATTCGACGATTGGCTTCGCAAAGGAATTACAAGTAAGCTTTTAATTCTTATTAATTAATTGTATCGATTTGATTTCATCGTTTGAGTAGATTCTTGGATGATTACCATGGAAAAAATTTTAAACTTTACATTCCGCTGCGTTTCCGTGAGGTATTCTTTCATGATGGGTAGTTTTGTTATGGTTTTGTTTGGTTGTAAAAAAATGGGTTTTGGAATGTAAATTTTGGGTGATTTCATAATCGGACTGTTTGATCTTTGTAAATTTGGTGGATTAGATGTTCTTGAGGTTGCTTTATGTTGGATCTAAGGTTTAGAGTTGAGTTTTTGAGGTTTGGTTAGTGTTTGTGGAATTTGGGGTGGCCTGAACACTATTGTTGGCCGTTTTTAAACCTTTTGGGTGTTCACTATCGATAATGCAATAGTGCATTATTGGTAATGCACTTTCTCGGAAGTGGACAACAAGTTTTCATTACTGATAATGCATTTGTACATTATCAGTAATGGATCACTACCAACAATGCATTTGTGCATTATCGGTAATGGATCACTACCAATAGAGAATCGACCCATTATCGGTAATGGTCATTTTTCAGCCCAAACTTTAATCGCTTGTATCTTTTTCATCCGATCTCCGTTTTGAGTGATCTTTATATAGTTAGAAATCTTGTGAAGTCTTGAGGTCAGATTCCTTATGGAGAAAGAAATATTTAGGAATACTAGATTTGCCCTTTCTCTTACACTTCCTTTTCTTCAACCCATATATCTTAAATCGTTTGGCATTTGGCCATGAAATTCGATATATAGTAACTAGACATACTTGGGAATATGTCTTAGAAGTCTTAAGGCTTTGGGATTAGTCATTCTTGATGTTTGGGGTTAAAAGGTCAAGCGTGAGTAACGGTGAGGTAGTGATTTGTGATTATTTTTAAAGATTCGCTTGCATCGTACTTTGTTTTGATTTTCTTTTTTGCATTATTTGTTTCCTCATACTTGGATGGTCTTTGGAAGGGCCACTTGCTTGGGTACATTAAGCAGCATTGCATTTGGGAGGCTTGTGGAGCCACAAAGGGTTGGAAAACACTGTTGCATTGAGGTAGGGATATGTAACCTTATACTATAGATAATGATGCGTGATTTATGAATGCTTTGTAAATGATGTGACTTATAAATGAGATTCCTTAGGGCTAGCTTGAAAATGAGCACATAAACAAACACTAAACATAATATCCGGTCTGCTAGCAGTCAAGTAAAGTAAGTGATGCTCTACAATCATGCATTATATTCTGCATTCAGAGGCTAATCTCGGATGATTTTACACAATAAGTGCTTTGATTTAGTGGGTTTTAGACTTTTTATGTGTTTTTGGCTTTTGTAGGTTAATTTCGCCCAAAGACTGGAGTTTCATTGCTAAAAAGGGAGTATAAGAGTGGAATGCACATGAGAAGTATGTTAAGGTGGTCTAAAAGCAAGATGGGAAGCTAAAAAGAGCAAAAATGAAGAAAAAGTGCAAAAACAGCTCAAGTATATCGATAGGGGGTGTCCCTATCGATAAGCCTATCGATAGAGAGGTACCCTATTGATGGGTGCATTCCTCGGGTGAATAATTCTGCAGAACAAAAGTGACCTGCAAGCTTCCCCTATTAATAAGAAGTCAGCTCTATCGATAGGGATGTGACTTCTTTCGATAGAGGTGGAGGTCTATCGATAGCGAAACTCTTCTGTTAAAAAAAATATACAAGCTGCAAAGTGCCCTATCGATAGGGGCACCAAGCCTATCGATAGGGCTTGTCTCGGAAAGCGTGCCCGCGACTTTTTAAGCTGATTTTGAGCCACTTATTAGAGTTTTATCTAGAGTAGGTCTCTGTATGATATAAAAGCATTTTGTTTAAGTGTTTGGGCTTAACCTAGACTAGACCTATTCTCTCTCTTCTCTACCATCATTCTCGGGGATTCTTGGCTTGCACATGGAAGGAATGAAGAACCTTGGTGATTCTACTCCAACTATAGTTGGCTAGGCTTCTCTCTTGGGTATTAAATGAAGCTTATCTCCATTTGATTGTATTCATAGGTTTGGATTTGGGTGTTTTTGTATATTTGTGATGATTGTACAACTTTAAGGATGTTGCTTCCATGCAACTTGGTTTTAAATGATTTTATTTATCAATATAGTTGTTTTCTGTGATTGCATTTATATTTGTTGTGCAATGGTACTTATCGAACATGTGTATGTGAAGTAAGATGGTTCATGCCTTACTTGGATGGATTGTGCATTCTCGTTTAACAGTCCATGCCTAAAAGGGATGAACCATGCTTGATTCATATATGCATGATTATCTTTAATGGCTTATTCTTGAAGCCTAAACCATCATTATCATAAATATTCATAAACCCTAATCAAACTTATTAATGCGATTGATGCGAGTTAAGTGGATTTGAAAACCCAAGGCTTTTTATTATTTGTTTTATATTCTTTAGTTTAAACAACCACTCTTCTGTGATTGCAATTATATTTGTTGTGCAACGGTACTTATCGAACATGTGTATGTGAAGTAAAATGGTTCATGCTCTACTTGGATGGATTGTGTATTCTCGTTTGACAGTCCATGCCTAAAAGAGATGAACCATGCTTGATTCATATACGCATGATTATCTTTGATGGCTTATTCTTGAAGTCTAAACCATCATTATCATAGATATTCATATACCCTAATCAAACATATTAATGCGATTGATGCGAGTTAAGTGGATTCGAAAACCCAAGGCTTTTTATTATCTGTTTTATATTATTTAGTTTAAACAATCACTCTTCAAATCAAAGATTATTCTCTTAACTAAAATCGAATTCGCTTTAGTTTGTCATAACTCAACCTTTAATCCCTAAAGATCGACACCTGTGCGAAAGCCATATTTTCAACGAATTGAGGTTACAAGCACAAGTCACTTTATAAATTTAAATCTTGATTATAAACAAGGAATAACCTACTTTGTTTGGCAGGATCAAATTTTGTCCCATATTTGGCACGATCAAATTTTGTCCCTTGTTTGACACAATTAAAATTTGAATTTATAAAGTGACTCGTGCTTGTAACCTCAATTTGTTGAAAATATAGTTTTTTCACATGTGTCGATCCTCAGGGACTAAAGGCCGAGTTATGAGAAATTAAAGCAAATTCGATTTTAGTTGAGAGAATAATCTTTGATTTGAAGAGTAGTTGTTTAAACTAAAGAATACAAAACAAATAATAAAATGCCTTGGGTTTTCGAATCCACTTAACTCGCATCAATCGCATTAATAAGTTTGATTAGGGTTTATGAATATCTATGATAATGATGGTTTAGATTTCAAGAATAAGCCATCAAAGATAATCATGCGTATATGAATCAAGCATGGTTCATCCCTTTTAGGCATGGACTGTCAAACGAGAATGCACAATCAATCCAAGTAGGGCATGAACCATTTTACTTTATATACACATGTTCAATAAGTACCATTGCACAACAAATATAATTGCAATCACAGAAAACAATTATATTGATAAATAAAATCATTTAAAACCAAGTTGCATGGAAGCAACATCCTTAAAGTTGTACAATCATCACAAATATACAAAAACACCCAAATCCAAACCTATGAATACAATTGAATGGAGAGAAGCTTCATCTAATACCCAAGAGAGAAGCCTAGCCGACCATAGTGGGAGTAAAATCACCAAGGTTCTTCATTCCTTCCATGTGCAAGCCAAGAATCCCCGAGAATGATGGTAGAGAAGAGAGAGAATAGGTCTAGTCTAGGTTAAGCCCAATCACTTATAAAAGAATGCTTTTATATCATACAAAGACCTACTCCAGATAAAACTCTCATAAGTGGCTCAAAATCAGCTTAAAAAGTCGCGGGCACGCTTTCCGAGACAAGCCCTATCGATAGGCTTGGTGCCCCTATCGATAGGGCACCTTGCAGCTTGTATATTTTTTCAACAGAAGAGTCTCGCTATCGATAGACCTCCACCTTTATCGATAAAAGTCACATCCCTATCGATAGAGCTGACTTCCTATCGATAGGGGAAGCTTGCAAGTCACTTTTTTCTTGCAGAATTCTTTACCCGAGGAATGCACTTATTAATAGGCCTATCGATAGGGACACCCCCTATTGATATACTTGCGCTGTTTTTGCACTTTTTCTTCATTTTTTCTCCTTTTAGCTTGCTATCTTGCTTCTAAACCACCTTGGCATACTTCTCATGTGCGTTTCACTCTTGTACTCTTTTTTTAGCAATGAAACTCCAGTCTTTGGGCGAAATTAACCTACAAAAGCCAAAAACACATGAAAAATCTAAAATCAACTAAATCAAAGCACTTAAGGTATAAAATCATTCGAGATTAGCCTCTGAATGCAAAATATAACGCATGATTATAGAGCAATCAGTAGGCTACCATCATATCTCTATAAAGCTTTTGTTCCACGTCCTTACCTTCTTCGTGGGCGTCAAGCTTTGTTAAGGAACTCATTAGAGTTGAACTTTGAATTACACTTTCCATGTCAAATTTCTTTAGCATGTCCTTAATATACTTAGCTTGGTTGATGAAAATAACATCTTTGGTTTGCTTTTGAAGTCCAAAGAAGAATGTCTGTGATAACCCAAAAATTTTAAAAATGTTCATTTATAAATTTCAATTAAAGTTTGGGGTTATTTTTGGAAATAAGCAAAAATTATGTTTCAAAAAAAAAATTTAATTTATAAACATATTAGAAAATACCAGCCGTGTCCCTCATTAGTTTTAAAACCCATAACATAAAAACTTTACCTTTCATTTCTTCATTATACAAAAGCTTCAAGAGGGAGAGAGAGACAGAGAGAGAGTGAGACGACGGGAAGGGAAGAAAGGTCACCGGAGTCGGTGACCGTGGTAGCCTGAGCTGTTGCAGGAGCTGCCGTCGAAGAAGTCACCGGACTTCACTTTTGAAGAGGCAAAGGTGAGCTTGCGCAGGCATGGCTGAGTCCCTTTCTTTCAATTTTTCTGTTTTGTTCGGATCTAAAGGGGGTTTTTGAACAATAACTACATGCATAATCATTTTATCTCCATTTACTCTTTTCTTGTTCGATTAAAGGGAGTTTTAGAACTTGATTTTCAGTTTTAAACATACATACAAGGAAATTTGGGTTTCTAGGGTTTGGGTTTTGAATATTGACAAATTATTTTCCAAAGTTCATTTATTTCATGTTTTAAAGTCACATATAACTAGATTTGTGCTATAAATGAGTTTTGGTAAATCAAAACAAGTTTGAAAGCTTTCATGTGGGTTCAGTGATGATGTTTGGGTTCATGGGTTTGAGCATGTCTACGGTGGGTTTGTTTACTTGTGTTTTGATGATTCATTTTAAGTTTGGTAACTAGATCAATGTTACTTTAGGTTTGTATGTGATGAACTAGCTGTTTGGATAATTTATTTCTGAATTTTGAGGGGTTGTGTTGAAGGATTCATGAGCAACAGCCATGGCTGCTAAAATAAAGCTTTGATTTTGATTTTGAATGAATTTGTTCATGGTTTAGAAATGAGTTTTGAAGGACCCAAACTGTTATACTTTTTTTTTGAGTTTCACAAATTTTATTCTTTTATTTGATGAATTTAAATGTGATTTCTGAAAATAGAGTGTTCTGTCCGTACACTTTCAGCACTATTAGAAGCATTTTTGGGCTAAACTTTCTTCACAAAAGTTGTAGGTATTTGAATTAGCTTTTCAAAGAATCCGACCTTACCTCATTTGGAATTTTGTACAAGTAGTTATGCCCATTTTACCGAAAACTATTTTTCAATGGAAATATTCTCGCCCAAACCAAATAGGTTACTGAAATTGATGATTTTGGCCTTGAAAATGTTGGATTTGGATTTTGGCTATTAAAGAGAATTGTAGATCTTTGATTCATATTTTCAGAACACTAAATTTCATTAATTTTCGATAACTGAGCTAGGATATATGGTTTAAATAGCAAAACTGTTTTGGAATGGCCTAATTTTCAACCCAAACTTTAAACGCGTATATCTTTTTCATCTGATGTCCGTTTTGAACAATCTTTATATGCTCGAAAAGCTTATGAAGTCTAGTTTCTAAATAAAATAATTTTTTGGTCAGTTTATATTTGGAAAGATATATATTTTTAAAATACCAGATTTGCCCTTTCTCATACTTTTCGTGTTCTTTGGCTTATATCTCTTAAACCTTTGGACTTTTGGACATAAAATTCGATATATAATATCTTGGCATTCTCGAGAACATGTCTTGAAAGTCTTAAGGCTTTTGATTTAGTTTCTTATGGTTTTTCCTTAGTGTGGAGTTGTGTGTGTCTTGGATTAGACACCATTGGGTTTGTCTCATGTATATTCATGCTTTGAAGTTGTTAGACCTTTAGGATAGCATTTTTTGAGGTTTTTGATCTTTAAGATTCAAGAGTGAATGTCTTTGAGGTTTAGGTTGGTTTGCTTTGGGGATCTTAGAATCCTTTGTGCTTAAGTTTAATTCTTTCTTTTTGCTTTGTCTGTTTGTTTGCTTCTCAGATTTGATTTGGGTTCTTTTGAGGACCACTTGCACTGTTGCTTAAGCATTGCATTGGGGAAGCTCGAGGAGCCGCAAAGGGTTGGAAATACCGTTGCATTGAGGTAGGGATATTTATATTCTTACTAATATCGATGGTATAATTTGGTAAATGATATATAGTGAAACCTACTATTTGTCAAATATTTTATGATTGTGAAACCTGATGCATGGAATATATATATTGTTAAACCTGTGGTGGTGAATTGTTCATGAAATGTGCTTTATATGATCTGAACGTTCTATTGAACAAATATAAAACTGTTGATTTAGATATGTGATCCTGATGAGAACACTTGAAATGATATGCTTTATATGTGTTTGGATTACTTCGATATAATGTTGATGTGATGATTTATGAGATATTTCAGACCATGGTCTAGGGTGGAGCCAATGGCATGACCCTACTGTCTCGCTAGAGCCCGGTGGATTGACACAATCTAGCACTGGCCCGCTAGAGCCTGGTGGATTGACACAATCTAGCAAGTATCTAAAGCACTTCTAAAGCATTAAGGTTATAATATTGAATTTAAAAATCTTAAAAACCACTCACCACTCTTGAGATGATGATTTACCATAAAATGTTGAAATATTTTTTTTTATATTCCTTGCAACTGTTAGTTAAGATTGATATTTCTACTGAGCATTCAAACGCTCACGCTGCCTTTTATGCAGCAGATTTTCAAGATAACATAGTTGGATCGGCAATCCAGAATTCGTTTCCGTTGGTGTTAGGCTTGGCGGTATTTTGGGCTTTGGTACTGAGAAATAGGTAGTTATTTTCTGTGGATTGTAGCACTTCGGGTTTTAGTAATGGACGATATTTTTACCTACGTGCCAGGGATGTTGGCACCTTATTTTATGTATGGATATATTTATTATTTACATTTAACGACTTAGGGACATCTGTATAGCGAACATTATTACATTACATGCTTGTTATATATATTCTTCATTATATTATGTGGAAATATGAATGAGCTTATCAAGTTGTATCTCCTTATCTCCTTATTGTAACACGTATTGACACGTGTTACAATGTCAGTTCTTCCATCATGCTCATTTCATACTCATCTTGAATACATTTAGCAAATTCCTTGTGTAGAGTTTCATTAGTAGCACCAAATATGATATCATCCACATAAATTTGAACGATAAAGATATTATCGCCTCTCATTTTAATAAAGAGTGTAGTGTCAATTTTGCCTTAATGAAATCATTTTTTAGCAAAAATCCACTTAACCTTTCGTACCATGCTCTTGGTACTTGTTTTAAACCATAAAGGGCTTTTGAAAATTTGTATACATGATTTGGAATAGTGTGACTTTCAAAACCAGGAGGTTATTCAACATAGACTTCATCTAAAATATAACCATTTAAAGTGCACTTTTCACATCCATTTGATATAATTTGAAATCTTTAAAACAAGCAAAAGCAAGTAGCATGTGAATGGCCTCTAATTTAGCAACAGGTGCATACATTTCATCATAATCAATACCCTCTTGTTGATTATAGCCTTGTGCAACAAGACGTGCCTTGCTCCTAACCACATTTCCATCCTTGTCCTTTTTGTTTTGAAAAATCCATTTTGTACCAATGATGGCATGGTCATGAGGTCTAGGTATAAGTTGCCAAACTTGGTTTGATTTACTCTTCTTGCATGGCCATAATCCAACTATCATAATTTTCAGCCTCACTAAAATTTTTGGGCTCAATTTGAGAAATAAATGCAATGTTGTTACAACCATTCTTAAGATTAGAGTGTGTACTTACCCCTCTTGAAGGATTGTATATAATTTGCTCAACTGGATGATTCATCACAAACTTCCAAGCTTTCGGTAGCTCTTGAGTGCTACTTAGAGTTGCATTATCATCTTTAGATGTGTCTTCCTTAAGCGTATCCTCCTTGGGTGCATCGTTTGATGTGTCATTCACTTTGAGCTTGCTAATTCCTTGTTCCACTTGAGATATAGGTCTATCATCATCATCAAACACTAAAGGATTTGGAGAGAAAAAATTATCTTCATCAATACAACATAATCAAATAGATTCTTGAACTGTTTGAGTGCGTCTATTGTAACACGATATGCTTTGCTATTTATAGAATAACCAATAAACACACCTTCATTGGCTTTAGCATCAAATTTAGACAAATGATCCCAATGCCCCAAGCGCAACACTCCAGCCAATGGCATAAAACCCAGGGAATAACTTTTATTTGGTGGATAATATGGTAGGGATTGCTTTGATTTTTATTATGGTTTGTTTATGTACAATAAGTGATGGAGCAGTTAGAGATGTTTCCACTCTACCCCAAGATGCATACAAGCTATTCAACCCCAAAGCAAGGGATGGCTTTGATTTGGAGACGTTTGTTTAGTGGAAGCTTGAATGAAGGTTTGAGCTGTGTGATAGTTATTTAAGGCTATAGAATTGTAGTGCGTGTCACTTATCCCAAACACATTAGAAGCATCCTAATTTTGTAGGAGCAAATCCGGACCCATTCCCGAACACTCTTGGAGAATATATGGATAAAAAGGTAGTGGATGGAAAGGCATGTGACTGGCAGCCCATTCTTTCTTGTCTTGGATATTGCATCCCACAATCAAATATGCTCTATATTAAATGATTGTCGTGGAATTACATTACAAAAGATTTAAGTCATTCATTCATAGTTTATAAACAAGTTTGAGAAAAATTCGTTCGAGATTAATTGACTAGCAAACAAGCTAAATTCATGCCTAAAGTTTTGGCTCATTTAATACACAAACCTATAAATCTTAAACAAAAACCTGAGTCGATTGAGCTTGAGAAGCAAACTCACTAAGAGCTCCTGAACAAGCTTGTGATTAAACTTGTAAAAATTCTTATGTTTAGGACATATTGCAAATAAGCTCGTGATTACAATTTTAGGAGAATTTGGCTATAAGTCCCAAATAAAAGAAGTTTCATGCGAAAAGTCCTCTAAATATTTCTTTCCTTCGTAAGGTTCTAATTAAAAATTGCTTCATACGAGCAAGTCTTAATCTTTTATAAATATTTTGAAAATGGTGGATCTACCTATGTATATATTTTCCCTTCACTTTATGTTCTCACTCCACATTGTGTTTTCATTGCACTTTGTGTTTTCACTTTACTGCATTGTGTTTTCACTACAATTTTTAAGTGTTTTCACTACATTTCAAGTATTTTCACTATCATTTTTTTAAAATCATTTTCATTACGTTTTTATAATTTTTCACTACATTTTTTTTTTTTTACAATTTTCCTGTCTCTTGAATTCACTGCATCTCTCTCTCTCTCTCTCATTCAATGTATTTTTTCTTTCTCGAATTTACTGCATTCTTTCTCTATGGTGAATTCAAACATTAATTTTAGTATCCAAATAGTGTTTTATACTCTAGAGCACATAGTTGCAGAAGACTAATTCTATTTCATTAATCCTACTATAACTATCGTATTGTTTCTTGGCTAAATAATAAGCTATGCATGACTATATCCATATAGAAAAGGTGTAAATATTTGTTATTTGAGCAAAATACTCTTTCTCTCTCTCTCTCTCTCTCTCTCTCTCTCTCTCTCTCTTTCTCTTTCTCTCACTCTCTCCCACTCTCTAAACTCACTTGTATGGATCAAAGGAAGAATAAGAATAAGAAGAAGAAGAAGAAAAAGATATATCGTCGCATCGTCGTACCTGCATAGATCAGCCCCAGCATGCATACTCACAGACGAGATCAACGGCGGTGAAGCAACAGATCTACAAACATTGAATCGTGGCTCTTCACCATATCCTTCCGACATTTCGTCATCGGCAATCATTAGAGCTCTTTGTGAGGCTTCTCGATAGTCACCCATTCGAAGCAGAATTTTCATAAGCTCACGAAAATCGTGGAGTTTATAAGCAAAAATGGAAGCCGAAACCAGTTCAGTAGCTCTCCGATTAAGTCCTTCGGCCACCAATAGTACATGAAGGACCATGGAGTTCATGAGCTCTGCAACTGAACTCCATTGCTTTAATTAGATGGAGGGCTAGATCGAAGTGGTCTTTATTGTAATTTGTGTATTGGTTCTTAATGGAAGAATTCTAAATGAAACTTATGCATAATATATTATATATATATAGAAATGCTAATATAAGGTGCACCTAGCGCAAAATTGCGTCAAGTGATCTCCGTAGGGACAGTTGCAAAATAAATTTTGAAAAACTGACCGTTGGATTAGATACTCTTATTATGTTTTTCATTTCTACTAAAAATTACAGTGATCCAATAATTGGTTTGTGAAAATTGTTACTTTCAAAATTTGTAACTTTTTTGTTCTTCAAAACGTCACAATTTTTTCACAATATGTTTTTTCAAAAATTGACCATTGGATCACTGTGATTTTTTGCAGACACGAAAAGACATAAGGGATTTATCAAATCCAACAGTCAGTTTTTCAAAATTTTCTCTACAACTAGTTTTTTGAAGGTTACCCAATGCAACTTTGTATTAGGTGCACCTTATTAGCATTCTGGAGTGTGTGTGTGTGTGTGTGTGTGTGTGTATACTGAACCGATCCTGTAAGGACGTCCTCACGCTCATATCGTAAGGGCATTTTCACTAAGATATGTATTTTTGAAAAATCGACCGTTGGATTAGATAATCTTTATATGTATGTCATATCTGCCAAAAATCACAATGATCCAACGGTTGTTTTTTAAAATATAGACATTGAAACAACTTTGACAGAATCCAACGGTGAATACTGTCAAAGTGTTTTAAGGACTGTATTTTGAAAATCAATTATCATATCACTATGATTTTTGGCAGATATGACATTCATAAGAAGATTATTTAATACAACGGTCGATTTTTCAAAATATCATTCCTATGGCTTCCAAAAGGGATGTCCTTATGATAAGAAGCGTAAGGACGTCTTGACAGGATCGCTTCTATATATATATATATATGGACAAGTTCCCTTTACCATTATTTCTACCATCCATTTTCAAATCACTAATGCCAGTTAATTATTTTGTGAAATCGACCGTTGGATAGATACTCTTCTTATACAAGTTATACATGCCAAAAATCACATTGATCCAACGGACAGATTTTAAAAAATCTCAAGGTAAAAAACTACAATGTTTCTAATCATATTAATTTTTCACAATGACATAATTCAGAAACCAACCGTTGGATCATTGTGATTTTTGGCATACATGATATACATAAGAAAAGTATATAATCCAACGGTCGGTTTCTCAAAATATTAAACCAACACTGGTATATTTTGAAAACAGATGGTAGGAATAATGGTAAAAGGAACATTATATATATATATATATATAGACTTGATCCATTAAGGTCCGGACCTTAAATTAATTTGGGGTCCACTCACCATTTCTCACACAATTGATGATATTTTGAAAAAACAACCGTTGGAATAGATAATCTTATTATGTATCTTATGGCTGTAAAAAATTACAGTAATCCAACAATCGGTTTTCAAAATATAGTTATCTATATATATACATATAGAGCTTCTAATAGAATGTGCACCTAATGCATCAGGTTGCCTCTTTTAGAGCTACTTGTTGAGCATATTTTCAGAAACTGACCGTTGGATTTGATATTCCTTTTATGTATATCATGCCTACCAGAAATCATAGTGATCCAACGGTTGGTTTCTTAAAAAGCCGATTGTGAAAATATGGTGACATTTTAAAGAACAAAAAAGGCACATTTTTTCAAAGTTACATTTTCATTAACCAACCATTGGATCACTGTGATTTTTTGCAGGCATAATATACATTAAAAGAACATCAAATCCAACGGTCAGTTTTTGAAAATGTGCTAAACAAGTGGCTCTAGAAGAGGCCACATGATGCATCTTGCATCATGTGCACCTTATATTAGCAGTTATATATATATACACTTCAAGTCGTTCAGTTAACGTGTAGGCTTTCTTTTGAATATGTTTTTTTCCTTCAACACATAAAATTTTATTGAAAAAAATAGAGCCAAATACAAACTAAACTAAATCAACCTCCAAAAGATGTTGGATCCAATCTGGAGGATGATCCTTCCAAGAAAGAGACACTATATAAATGATTCAATGAAAATTTGGAAATAGAGTCCGCTACCTTATTACAGGATCAAGACTCAAAAACCAGATCCACCTCATGGAAAGCTTCCATCAGACTTCGACAATCATCCACCAACATTGCAATATCAAGTCGCGACACCAGTTTACCAAGCACACAATCATACACCACCTTGGCATCACCCTCAACAATCAAAGAACTAAACCCCAACGCTAAAGCAGTTCGCAATCTTTTGAATATGTTGAAGAACTAATTTAAACGAGATAAGTTGGTTCGAGCGAAAATAGAGAATACTTTACGGAATCTCAGTCGTTCGAACGAGTAGGAGATTCATTTGAACAAGATCCTGACAAGAGAAAGTACTCTGTAATGCTTAACCTGTTCCAACAGTCTATTGCATTTCCAACTGCTAGTATTTGTTGTCGACGGCGCTATATATCCCATATCACGTGCAGCACGTGCACTCACCATCTCATTGCCCATACAAAGCTTTTGAGTATAAATGTATAATATATTCTTTGACCCAACAGCCTCAGAGATTATTCACTACCACCACCCTTACCTAGACTCTCTGTTGTTAATTAGCTTGCGTTTTAATATACTCACAGAATTGAAATTAATATTGTTAATTTGGATGTATTTGAAAATTTTGGAATAATCTTTCTGATTTTGACCAACAATTTTTAATAAAAATAAACCTCCTTTTAAATTATTAATTGAAACTATCTAGCTCGATCTTAGAGGGTGATATCTTACCAGTATAGCTAATTAAGAAGAAGAAGAAGAGAACTACGGGAACCAAATTAAAAGGAGTGCATAGAAATTAAGGAACTTGTAATTAAAGGCTGGCATTTAGCTTCCCGCTTCAAATTAACCTAAACTTATTTTGTATACATTTGTTTCAAACAATCAAACAATACATTTTGAAAGAGATAGTGCCTGAATATATATATGAAAGAATTGAAATTAACCGGGGGATCGATGGAAGGCTAGTTAGCATGCATCCCAGATTCAACTTGAATCAACTTGATATAGGAATATCTTTTGGCTTCCTGCGAATTATGGAAGCAATGAATGATATAGAAAACCTCATTACAATAGTCCCAGCAGCAGATAGAAAAATGAGGCGAAACTGCACTGATTCATAAGGCGTTACAGCAAAAATGGAAGATCCATAAGTGATAACCATTGAAGCTGAGGCAATGAATACTTCTAAGAAAAAAGGGTACCCATAAGTGAGATATAATAGAAGGACAATAGAAGAAGTAAAAGCCATATGTTACTTATCAAAAATACATGGAAGGGCACTGTTTGAGAAGAGTAAATGGACCGCCCTGGAACATGTCCATTGCTACTATCTTGCCAAACTCCTCCTGGAGGGGTGACGCCGGCTTGAAAAGTCACTGTGGCAATCAGCATCGCCGCTACCAAAAGAACGTTCCTGTTTTCGCTTGAAAACTCAGTGGTATCAATAATTGAACGAAAAGAGGTAGGGATTATAAGCTTTCTAAGGTGAGTAGGGAGTTCAAATTGGCATTTCTTTGTATTTTGATCCTGTTCCATCTTTTGCTTTCTTTACTCAGACATCTTGCATGCAGGAAAGGCCTTAAATAAGGAATTAAAACAGTTCGGAATGTCATACTAACTAGCTTCTATTTTTACTGGGATTCTTCTCAATGTAGGGCTGTTCGAGCGCATATAATACCTTTTCTTAATATCATATTTGGAGCTCAAAACTCCACTTCATCTAAAAGATTTGGTGATCTTAAGAAAAGCAAATATATGCAAAACAATCGACTTAAGGGGTGATAAGATGGTTAGTAAAATTTTAATACTAAAATAAAAGTAAATTAAATGGAGCATGCAAAAATAATGAACAAAATCAAGAGTCGGGTCGAGTCCTCTCTCTCTCTCTCTCTCTCTCTCTCTCTCTCTCTCTCGACTAGAGTAAACATGTTTTCGCATAAATCCTTTCCTTGCTTTCGGCTTCGAATAAATCCTTTCCTTCCATCACAGTACATTTTGCATGAACCAATCACTTTCCTTGTTTTATTAAAGCAAAGTGATCCATTTGGAATCCCTACAAGTGAGATAGAGTACTGGGATAATTTTTAAAAACTAAAATAAAAATTAAAAATGAATTGAGAGGGACTTATTGTACAAAGTTAGGGTACAGCATGGTATCAAATTTTAAGAAAAGAAGAGAAGGAAGAAAGGCAAAAGAGCATGCATGAAGTTCATGATAATATTCTTGTCTTTACACCTGACATAATGTTACCGTATAAAACCATACCATAGCATGGTGCACGGAGACATTATAATTTAAGATTCTGTTTGGATCAGTTTTGCATAAAATTATTTTTTGAGAACTCGGTCTTCATATATCACTTTAGATCCAGTTACGTTCAAATCACCTCTCTACATCAAAATTTGTATACTAAACTAGAAGTGATAGTGACAAAAGTTAGGGCGCCCCAAATTTGGCCAAGCATCCGGCCTATTATTCTTCAAGTCGCCTAAAAATGATTACCATCCCATATATCTCTTAGATCAAATGGAATTTTGAACCCCAAAAGTCTAAATTAAAACTAATCCAAATAGGCCCAAGTCTAAAATGATAATGAACTCCAGGTCTACCTTCTATATATCTTACTGAAATTACTTAATTAGGGCCTGTTTGCATTATTCTTAATTAAAATCACTTTTGAAGTTTAAAATTCTATTTGATCTAAGAGATAGGGATGAGAATCACTTTTAAATGACTTGAGAGGTGATAGGATGCATAGCAAAATTTTCATACCAGAAGTGATGGATTCTAGCAAAAGCTAAGGGGCTCCAACTTTTTGCCACAATCACTTCTAATATGAGAATTTCGATATGTGAAAACATTTTTTGAATATAACTTTTAAAAGATACATGTATAAAAAAATAGTTCTCCAAAAATAATTAAAATAAAAATAAAAAAATAAAAATAAAAATAAAAATAAACAGGTCCTTAAATAACTAAATTTTTTACAAACTAGCTAGTTAGAGCATCAGAACCTAACAAAACATTCTAGGAAGCACAATTCTAGGAAGCACAATTCCTAGCTTATTCGAAATTAAATTTCGAGCCCTTTGTTATTAAATACTTATTAATCTCCTCACATTAATATTACAGATACACGTTGATTAAGTTAAATTACTGACAATTTTATTTAATCAACATCTGTTAACCTCCTTGAGACCTTCTACTTAACTTTTTTGATATGTCGGATACAAAATCCATCTGCAGGATTTGACATAATCAAAACTTATAAGTATCCTCAATGGGGTATCATCAATCCCTATACCACGATGTAGATTCCGTCAGTAATTAATATTCACCATACAATTAATGCAGTTATCCAACTCATCGAGATTATTGACCTAAAAAGATCTCACTCTTTATGAATCAAAATAACTAACAATAAATGCATGTGTTTATTAAATATTTCGGGAATAAGAGTATAAATATTCATAATAACCATGAGGTATTTATTATTTTATGTGTCAGTATAAAATAATTACCCCAAAACGGTCCTGTTCAATACACACAAGTGTACTAGCACAAGAAGTTGGAACTAAACCATTCCCCGTAGTTAAGACAGACCTACTGAAATTGTGTGCTACAATCTTACCAATGGTGTGCCAAATTCCATCTCAGATTGTGAACAATAAGCTTATATTCTACAAGAACTGATGATCTGATCTTCTGTGTGTAAGCCGAACTCTACACATCAGATCATCTACTATGTAGAATAAAAGACACACATGCATAATATTAGAAGATAATATAATGCAAACATAGCTCATATAGATTCTCATTTAAAATGCGATATCAGAATTCATTAATAAATAAATAGCAAGGTCTATTACATAAAAATGTTTTACTAAAAAGGTTTTGGAAACTCTTTCTTATGGTGAGAAAAGATTGATATTCACACACATTCTGATTTTATAGTGTGCAAATCCTCAATAAGAGGAGACAAATTACAATTAGAGGAAATCCTTAATCTACTGTGTACATATTTGGCTATTCTTCTTTTAGTATATCTTTTTGAAATTCTCTCACTCCCCCTCAAATTGGACCGAAGAGGATTTGAAAGGCCTAGTTTGATCCGTGAGTCCATATATAAACATTTTTTGAGACAATGGTTTTTTATGCCCAATTGCTCTACCTACATTTAATTTGTCTACTATAAACGTCGATCTATTCAAACGCTGCTGGAAAGGTTGGACTAAAGGCTTTAAAGGTCATAACTGCAATTGGTGGCAACTTCTTAAAGAACTTTAATTTTGAGGGCAATTCTATGCTTCTTGTATATAAAAATCATGTAATCCCACATTAGATATATGTTAGATGTTGGTGGGTCTGACACTTTTCACCTGAGATATTGATGCAGATCGAGTTGAGCTTATGGCCGAGGATTTTATGGATCAATTGGACAAGAAAAAAGGGCCCAAATAGAATTAGGCCATGAGGGTGACTTTGAGATAAAATCAGAAACAGACTAGTAGGATGTCGTCCGCGATGGAATTGCATAAAATTTGGTAGTCTGCATGGAATCAGCGAGAGGCCGTGACATACACCGCTCTTTGCCCAAATTCCTTCGTTTAAGCTTCCAAGTAAGTGATTTTGCTATTTATGGAAAGATTTCGCATGTTAATTATTTTCCCTACAGAAGTCCGTTTGATAAGCTGTTGACTCTGTGGCGATCCTTAGGGGCTATATTAGCATATTTTGGTCTTATTTTGCAAATTTACATTTTTGGCAAAATTTCTTTCAGTTTTTCCCTATTTCGGCGGTATTAAGGTTTCTAGACCTAATTTTAATATAAATATGCATATTGCCGTCTTGACAACTCAGTTTTTAAATTAATAAGAATTTATTAAGAGTTTCACTCTTTTTTTCCTAGTTTTTTCTCTTTGCATGTGAAGATATATTGAATCATGTATGCCTATTTTCCTGGCACTATCTTTGTGAGGAAAGTGGAAGGTTATTCGTCATTGGAGAGCTAGTCATCGATATTCCGCTGTATCAGATATTTAACTATTTCTTAAATTAAAGTCCATAAATTTATAAGATGACTCTATGAGTTAAAGTAATTATGTCTGTAATCTATTTCCAAACAGTTAGATAGTATCCAAATATTGATAAGCATCTTATGGGCGTCATGCTTTTTTTCCTTTCGAAAGCAAGTCGAAAAGATCCACTACTACAAAAACTGTCAAAGGGGACACTTAAAAAGTGTCCCCATAGGTGTTTGGCGACACTTTGGGAAGTGTCACTGGGGGCTGTGTTTTTAAAGGTGACCGCCTCAAAGGGGACACTTCTCAAGTGTCCCTAATGTGTCCCAAATAGGGACACTTTTAAAAGTGTCCCCTTTGAAGCGGTGAATGGCGACACTTTAAAAGTGTCCCCTTTGAGGCGGTGAATCGCGACACTTTAAAAGTGTCCCCTTTAAGGCGGTGAATGGCGACACTTTAAAAGTGTCCCCTTTGAGGCAATGAATCGCAACACTTTAAAAGTGTCTCCTTTGAGGCGGTGAATCGCGACACTTTAAAAGTGTCCCCTTTGAGGCGGTGAATTGCAACACTTTAAAAGTGTCCTCATTAAATTTTTTTTTTTTTTTTTGGTAGCAAATGCTTCACAATTTTAATATGCTATTAAATCATATATATTCATCAATTGTTGTTCTAACATGCATTTATTTCTGCGCACATAATATAAAAATAATCACACTAATATATTACTATATAATACTCATAAAAAAAGGAACTCACTTGCATTTGCAAAATATATATATATATATATATAAATTAGTATCACCAAGTCAACACTTTGTTAATTAATATTGAATATCCTAATTAAAAACCAAAAGTGTAACAATTTTTGCATAATCTAGTTTTTACAAGTCATTGAACTTCGTACAATCTTCATGTAATCAACAAAATGTCCATCCATATATAGCGCAATCCTTTAGCCCCTGCATTAAAATATAGAGTTGCACTTATGAGTTCATATTGCAATTGATATATAAAGTTACATTTCATGAAAAGTTAATTTACCACAAGAAAGGTATAGGTATATCACAGATACATGGTAAAATTAACAATACAAACTACAACCAAATCATATGTCCATTAAAACTTCAATACATGTTTCCACATGCACTTCTATTATTAATAATAAAAATTAAATTAAATTAACTTGTACTAAGAAATATTTTCTTTTTTGAGATAAAAATTCGGCAGCATCTTGTCTGTTTTTGGAACATTTCTATATAT
>JAESVK010000811.1:978529-994371 GCA_017140935.1 Hamamelis virginiana
TTTTGGAATTTAGAACTTGTTATTTTCAAAAATTGGACCTCGTGGTATAAAGTTTTAAATGTTATCAAAACAAAAATTAATTATGTATTATCAAAATAAAATAAAATAAAACTCGATAATATTAGGGGCAAATACCAAGAAGTTCCTCAAATCTCTCAAGTTCACCGAGATGTCTACGTAGTGAAAACATTTTGTCGAAAAAACGAAATTGCCCCAAACACATTGAAAACACTCCACACAGTGAAAATACCCAACACAGTGAAAACACAAATTAAAAATACTATACCGGGTGTTTTCACTGTGTTAGGTAATTTTACTGTGGTGTGTTTTTTCACTGTATTAGGTTATTTTCACTGTGTTGGGTATTTTCACTGTGTTAGAGTGTTTTCACTATGTTCGTAGCAGTTTTGTATTTTCGATAAAATGTTTTTACTATGTGGACCTCTCGGTAGTGGTGTCAAATGTGTTTATCTAATCCAACGGTGAGTTTTTCTAAATGTCATTTGTTGGCCCAAATATATACCTCTAGAGGGGGTGAATAGAGGTATTGCAAACTTTTCAAAATAATTACCAAAGAAAAATTATGGTTCAATTAAATTCAGCGGAAGATAAACAAGTTAATAAATTTAATTGCAAATGAAAAAACAAGATTGAATGACAACTCAACAATATATAGCAAGTAAATAAATTGAAATGCAAGAGAAGAGTTAGAGAGATTCAAACATAAGAGTTAACGTCGTTCGGTCTCCGCCTATGTCACGCCACAAGAGCCCCGTCTTGAGGATTCCACAATCCACTATAGATCACTCCTTCAAGGTGGAGAAACCTTTACACTTTGTCTTCTTTCAAAAGTGGAAGACACTCACCCACAACCTACTTTCAAGGTGGTAGATTCTCACCTACAAGGGTTTTACTCAACCCTTAAATCTCACAAGTTACAAGATGAAATTGAAAATGTGTACAATAAAGAAACTCCTCAATGAGTAGAAGATGTACAATGATGAAGCTCTCACTAATATCTTTCAAAGATTAAGAACTAATTTGGCTTCAAAAGAGAATGATGAATCAAATGATTAAATCACACAAGAATGATATAAAACAAGTTTGAGTATGATTGTGTATGATCATTAGTTGATTCAAGACCCATAAAATGAGTATAAATAGGTTCTAAAACAAATATGGCCGTTGGGGGTCAAAATAGAGCCGTTTGGAGTGTTAAAAACTAGCTATTATTGAGCAGGGGTCGATTAGTCGGCTGGGCACACATGATTAGTCGACTAGAAGGTTTAAAATACTTTTGAAAATGTTCCCGGGCACGGTTAGTCGACTAGGAAGAGTGTGTTAGTCGACTAGGAACTTATTTTCCCAAAACTGGCTACTAACCTGCCATTAGTCGACTAGACAGGGGTGATTAGTCGACTAAGAGACTGTTAGTCGACTAGACAATGGTGATTAGTCGACTAGGAGACTGTTAGTCCACTAAACAGGGGTGATTAGTGGACTAGGAGAGGATTTTCTCAAAACCAGCTATTGTCTTCATTCTTAGTCGACTAGGATGACTAGATTAGTCGACTAGAAATGTTGCAAGGCTAATAATTGAGATTTCTCAAGTCCAAATCAACTAATAACACTTGAGCAAGTTGACTAAGTGTTCCAAAATATTTTTGGGCAAGTTCAAAATGTTTTCCAATGATGTTTAAGTCAAAACAATAGGTATAAAATATTTTGTCTTTGAATCCATAAAGTCCATTGAGAGTTTGAATCAACTTTTAATCAAAATATAATTTTCCAAATTAAATCAAAGTTGAGGTCATTAATGCATGTTCTTTTGAGCCAATGATAGTTCATCCTAAAGAGAGATTTACAATATAAATCCTAAGCACTCACACAAGAACAAAAGCAAAATCTTCAATACTTGAGCTTCGCTTGTGCTAAGCTTGAGCTTGGCTTCATTTAGATTGCATCAATCCAATGGCTCTCTTCATGGTCCTTAGTGAATATACAATATATACATATCCACATAAGGTTCAATGTAATGCATGAGCCTCATCTTCATAATGGCTTGAGCCTTCTTCATTGACAACTTGAATCTTGTTCTTATAAACACATATACCAAAATGGATATACAAGAACTATAGGATAATGTCAATCAATCAACAAGGTTAGCCAAACAAACATTCAATAAATATGAAAATGTTAATCAAGTAACTAATATGACATTGTCAAATAATAAACATTCATTCAAAAAGGTTTGGCAATAAACACGAATGAACATCAAAATATTTATATGCAATATATCAAAATGTTCATATGTAATACAACAATATTATCATGTGCAATACAACAATGTATTCATATACACATGAGAGATCAAAACACAATATTTGTTATCATCAAAATCATTTAACAAATATGGGTGGAAGCCATAAGGCTAACATCATTGGTGATTGGCTTTAATCAAGTAACATCACTCAATTTTGTACTAAGTGCACCTTGTAATTTACTATCTCAAGTCACATATGCATGGCTAACTATATGAGATATTTCTAAAAATTTACCGTTGAATTGAACAAACTTCTTATGAATATCATATTGTCAAAAATCATAGCAATCCAACGGTCAATTTTTTAAAAGTGGCAATATGAAAAATTGTCTAATTTGTTCTTCAAAAATATCACTAATCTTCTATAATCATTATTCAAAAATTGACCGTTGGAATGCTCTAATTTTTTGCGAGTATGGTATTCATAAGAAATTTGTCTAATCCAACAATGTGTTTTTATAAATATAATTTTATATATATTTAATGGTTATTAAAGAATTTAAATGAAATTAAGTTAAACATTATCTATTACTGTAAGGTATCTCAAGCTAATACTTAGCCTTGTGGTAAGAATTGTTACATAAAGCTTTTATCTTAAAGAGGTATGGGGATTAAATCCCTTAGCATGTAATTTTATTAATTTTATCAAAATAAGTTGTGCTGGGCCAAATGAGTTATTGAACGCGCCAATGGACGGATCGGATCAAATCGGACTAACGGATCAGTTCGGGCCGCTTAATGTTTCTAATATTATTTTTTATAGTTATAATGAGTCCCGATCTAGTCATCATATGGTTACATAAGTTAGGTAAGCATGAAGTCCATAAATAATTTGTGGGATGCATATTTCGAAAAACTGACCGTTGGGTTAGAAACTTTAGTTATAGATGTCTTGCATGCCAAAAATCACAATGATCCAATGTCAGAATTTCAAAAAATAGTTACTTCATCTGTTCCCCTCCTCATCAACCCACATCAAACCCAATCACAGACACGCACATTTGCAATACAGTTGTGTATCACTTTAAATCAGTATTATGCATATCTTATCCAAGCCATTGTTGATTCTAGTTGTTATTGTTGCTGTTGCGATGACCGTGACAATACAGACCATAATATTTTCCCCCAATATGTAGTGGAGCCTACTATTAATTTATTGTTTATGAGTTATGCAGCTATGAGAAGAAGCATTTATGGGGTTCTTTGGACAAGGGATGACATAAAATTTGATAATAGTATGATGGTAAAAGGTTGATTGATTGTTATTGTTGTTCATATTAAGATGATCACTTGTCCATAATGGCGATATGTTTCCTTATTTGGCCAAATATTTTCACTTAACCAACTGCAAACCCAGAAAAGAGTGGAGGACTGCATTTTGCAGGGGTTTGCAGTTGCCAATTGCAAGCCCATTGAAAGGCAAAGGGTCAAATTACGTAGACATCTAGTGTAAAAGGTTCTAGAATGATTATGAACATGAAGCCTACCCAAATAGGCTTATTGTTCTGTTTGGTTTAGATTTTTTCTACATCATATTATTCATTTGGATCATGCATCAATGAGATGCAGTATAGAAATGGGTGGAAATGATGGGGATGGATTGAAGGGTAACAAAATAACAAAAGGATATGACTTCTAATAGACATGATCTGTAGAACAAGATGTGTGCTGGCTGATGCCACAAAATAGTAATGAATTTGGGGTTTAGAATGATTCTGTGGTACGTATTAATCAAAATTTGGTTATAATTTGGGAATGTCAAGAAATTTTTAGAAATTAATGGTACAAGAAATTTGACTAATATCCTGGAAATAGTTTGGATTGAAGTCAAGAATGAATTTTAGTGGAGCGAAGAAATGAAGGGAAGCTAAGGTTTGCTGGAAAATGAAGTGTTGCTTCTTTTCTAGAATTAGTTGGGGAATTTCATAATTTTGTGGCTATTGGTTAAATTAGTCATGGTGTCATGATATTCACGAATTGTTTACAAATTATTGAATCAAGTGATACAATATGGGGCACACATTAAATAAAAAGTTGGGTTCTATAAAAAAATGATCATAATTATAAAACGTTGGCTTTTTATTTGGGTCTTAGTATTAGTTGGGTTCTGTCCCTTTTCTACTTTTTGTTGTGAATAGGGCTGCTGTGGAGTTTGAGAAAAAACACATGCTAATAACCTTGAGCAAAGTCATGATTTCTGTGAAATTACTATCCTTTAAGGTTTCTTTTTGTTTGACATGTCTAAATATCTCTCTCTCTCTCTCTCTCTCTCTATATATATATATATATATATATATATATATGAAAATTTATCTCATATTCTCATCTAAAACTTCAATTGCAGAGACCCTAACTTTGACCATCTTGTGCCATCTCTCCAAATCCTTGGTCTTCACTAGCCTCAGCTGATTTAAGGTTAGATTTTATTTTATTTTATTTTATTTTTGAGTAATTTTTATGCTTTTATAAGTCAATAAATTTTATAGAGAACAATGTATGTGCCATCCATATTTCTTTAGCTCAATGTTTGCATATTTGCTTGCATAAAACTATTTATGTGCATGTTTATATATTGAATATCTTTGTGAGTATAAAACACACATAAATTTAAATAAAAAATTAAAAATACCTTAATTTAGGAAACTTTTGGGAGTTCGCAGAGTCTTGCTTCTTGGGTTGATTTTGTTTTCTTTTGTATACTCCTTGTATGCATTTTGTTTCTAGTCTTTTAAAACTTTTTTTTTAATAGATGTTTACTTATAAAAAAATAAAATAAAACAAATAAACCCATAGAAGTGAGTCTTTATGAACTAAAGTTTCTAAAAGAAAAAGGCTTCCTGAACTAAAACTTCTAGCAACAGTAAGTTTTTTCTTGACTTTTTGCTTTTTTTCATATTCATTTTGGATTATTTTAATGTTTATTTAGTCACATAGTGACCTTCTCTCAATGTGTAGGAATTCTTTTTGATATTTTTGCATTCTAGCACTTAGTATTATATTAATCTCAATGTGTGGGAATTCTTTTTGGAAAACTTTGAAAGTAGATGACTACTTAATAATTCTTCTAATCAGTATATGGAATTGGTTTTACTATTCATATCAATATAGGAAATAATATATGTATCAAAATAGAAAATGTTCTAATTAGTATATGGAATTGGTTTTACCATATGCTTAAGTTGAGTTTTGTCACTATTATTGATGACATGAATGTATTTTGCACATTGCATATGTTTACTTAGTATACTATTTTTTTTTCTTTAATTTTGCAGTTATTATGCAGGGATTAACTTGAAGGAAACAATGGACAATTGAAGCAGAATACACTCTTTTTTTATTAGTTTTGCTATAATTTTTATCGACAATGTGGAATGTTCAAGGATATTTATTAACTTTTAGACAATGTTTGTATTTTCCTAAATTACTTGTGTATATTTTTCATTATTTTAATTCAATATTGATGAAATTTGTTGAAGTTTATTGAGGTTTTTTTTTTTTTGTTTATTTTAATTAAAATATATATAGATTTACCTATTAATTATTTGTGATTTAAATGCTTGTTATATAAGAATTTTTTGAGTTAATAACAAGTTATACAAAAAAATATAATTACTCTTTTGTGACCGACCTACAGCGATGTCGTGGTGATGCTCCTCATATCGTCACTAAAGACCTTTAGTGACAATGGAATTGATTTTTAGTGACAATTTTGCTCCTCATTAAATATTCGATTTTTTGTAGTGAAATTACGTACCGGTTGTGACAAAAACAAATTTAAATTTGTTGTCACAGTTGCTTACTATTTTGATGACATACAAGTATTTGCGATAATATTTTTTGTTGGAAAAATAGGCAAAATGGTATGTTTTA
Source organism: Hamamelis virginiana (assembly GCA_017140935.1). Taxonomy (NCBI): domain Eukaryota; kingdom Viridiplantae; phylum Streptophyta; class Magnoliopsida; order Saxifragales; family Hamamelidaceae; genus Hamamelis; species Hamamelis virginiana. The sequence continues at coordinate 984,723 of JAESVK010000811.1, forward strand.
TTGGTATTTGTGACAATATTTTTATCATATTTGTGACAAAATTACAAATATTTAGCAACAAAAACCATTTGTCATTAAAATTGAATATTTGGCAACAATTATAAGTTTGTTGCTAATAGGTTACAATTTGTGACATATATAATGTTGTTACTAATATATTACTTTTTTTGTCGCTAATAAATTTGTCGCAAAAAGTTTGTTTTTGGTGATAATTATTAATTTGTCACTAATAATATAGTTTTCACGATGATTAAAAAAGTGTCGCTAAAAATTTACCTACTTATCGCCAATAATTTTGTCGCTAATAGTATGCTTTTTGAGACGACAACAATTTTGTCACTAATAGTTTATGTTTTGTGACAATACCTAACTTTTGTCGTTATATAGTTTCTGTGACGAGCTTCTAGTGATAGCTTGATGACGAACTCATTTTTATCGCAAATGATAATTTACGACGAATTTGAAACTTTTTGCGACAAAAAAAATTGTTGCAAAAGAGCTAATTTGTTGTAGTGTGAGATAGCTTCATTAAATTTAAGTAAATGATATAGTTTTAAATGTGGGGGTTTATATAGTGATGAAATGAAATGTGGGGGTTTGCATGTGATCTAGAAAGAAAAACAAAATGTTTTATTTGTATTTATGCAAATGTGATGCATAATATGGTGCTTAAGTTGTAGTGTATGTCATTTCTAATATTGCTTGTGCAATGATTTTATGATAATATATGTCATGTGCTTCTTTCTTTTGAATATCTAAGTGAAGAGAAATTGCATGAGGAAAATTTATTGTCTCTTAAAATATTTGATCATTTATGTTGACGTTAAATTATTATGAAGTAAAAAATATGATGCAAAAATGGGTATAAGTTGTTCAATTGTTATAGATCATGAAGTACTAGAAGGCGAGAAGTCTCAAAGGTTGTTCAATTCAACTTTGCCATCGTCTTCAACCTATTACCAAAGTAGAAAAGGGTAATAAAAGAAAATTATTATATGAGCAAATGCCTTAAGATTAGCATAGGTGCTAAATCTAAATCCATCGAGGGGGATGGGGCTTAAGCCCACAGGGAGTCACCAAAAGAAGTAACCCAACATTTGTGATTGAAGATCCCATGAAGAAGGTTCAATGGGTAGAAACAATTCGCAGAGCGTGACTTATTAAAATTACTTTTAATAGGAGAGAGTTTCATCTCCATTCCTATGATGAGAGTGCTATTGATGTGATAGTAAGGAAGAGTTTTTACTCTGAATGAGTTCAAGGCGGGCAAACTCCTACAGAGTATAAGTCATAGTACCCTTGGAGAATTCACCTAAGTGAGAAGTCGTCGTGAGGCCGCTACTATAAGGTTTGGGCTGACCTCTAAGAACTGTCATGATATCAAATACAAGCGCATGGCCATAAAGAACGTTAACCCGCGAACCACGTCTCATATCAATACTATGTGTGTGACATGTTAAAGTTTGATTCAAGGGATCTAGTTCAATACTTTGTACATTATGACTCCTCAAATGGAAGCTGTCAACACTAAGTATAGGTTCAAGTTTTGGAGACACATATACCCATTGCATGGTATATAAGTTGCCCTATATATATATATTGGTGTATTTATATATATTTTAAAGTTTTGAAATTTGTGGGGAATTGTTGAGAAATAATGATAAATTTTCAAAACTTTTATTTATTTATTTATTTTGATATTTATTGATATGATTAATTTGGGAGTTACAAAATTGAATAGATTTTAAAGCACTAGCCGTTACATATTAACCTACCTATAACGGCTAGTTTTGGCCTATAAATAGAGCAATTTCCATTCTTCATATGATATAATCCGAGTTCTTATTCTTTTCTTTTTTCCTGCTCTTCTCTTCTATCATTTTTCACTATTTTGTTATTATATTTTGAGCAATTTGATCGAAGACAGGTTCATTTGTTTTCCGATGGACGTACCCATTGAAGACTTGGCTGTAAGCTGATTGGGATCGTATTTCTGAAGGACTGTTAGCCGCTATCACATGTACGTATGGAGGCAATAGTACCTTTAGGACAGCGTGGTCTCACGTGCTTTCCCATAGGCCAGTTATTCTTTACTTTTCTTCTTAATTTCTTACATATTTCTTATAAAAATATTGTGTTAGCCTTATGGCTTCAATCCATACTTGTTAAATGATTTTGATGATAACAAACATTGTGTTTATGACTATTTATTTGAATGCCTTATTGAACATTATGACATTTGTCAAACTTTATTGGAAAGATTATTGGCTAACTACGTTGAACATTTGTTTATCATATGATTCTTATATATATTGTCAATATTATTCATACTTATATGAATCAGGATTTGAGCCATTCAATGAAGAATATTCAATATTGCTTGAAGCACCCTTGAAACTCATGCACTCTAAGTGTACCTTATGTGAATATAAATAGTCATACATTCACTAAGGATCATGAAGAGAGTCATTCAAAGATGAAGTCTTGCTCAAGCCAAAGATAAAGCCAATCCAAGCCTAACACAAGTTTTGAAGATTTATTCTTGAAGTCCTTGTTTTTATCTTGTGTAAGCTTTTTAGGATTACTTGTGTAAATCTCTCTTTAGGATGATCTAATTGGCTCAATTGACTATGACTTAGAGACCATAAGTTTTAATCTTGGAAAATCACTTTTTGGTCACTAATTGATTCAAACTCATAATGGACTATATGGATTCAAAAGACAAAATGTTTTATCCTTTTGTTTTGGCCTAAAACTCTTTTGAAAACATTTTGAATTAAGCCAAGATTCAGTGAAAACAAGTGGTCATAATGAAACAAAGTTGCATCTATTGTAAAACACTGATTTTAAGTTTTTACACTCAAGACAGTCGACTGTTTCATCAAGACAGACGACTGTTTGGTCTACTGTTTGCCCTGTACTCAGCTGTCTAGTCGACTGCTTGGGATAGTGGCTACAACTTAATCTTTCTAGTGCAAGACAGTCGACTGTTTGCCCGAGAATTGCCCATAACAGCTAGTTTCTGCTGAACCCTAACTCTGCTGAACCCTAACGACTCTATTTTGTCTCTAAACGGCCATATTGTTTATTGGGGGTATTTATACTCATTGTATAAGTCTTAAATGAACTAATGATCATACACAAACATACATAAACCTAGTTTACATATTTTGTGTGATATTTAGTCAATTGATTTATCATTCTCTCTTGAAGCCAAATTAATTCATATCTTTGAGAGATATTAGTGAGAGCTTTTATTTGTACACCATCTACTCTTGAGGAGTTTTCTCTATTTTACTCATTCTTCAATTCATTTGTAATCTTGTGTGTGAAGAAGGATTGGGTTGTAACCCTTGTGAAGTTTGAAGTTTGATTGTTGATCAATTTCAAGCTTAAGAAGTTTGTGGGAGAGAATCTATCACTTTTGAAAGTAGATTGTGGGTGAAAGTCTTCCACCTTTGAAAGAAGACTATTGTAAAGGTTTCTCCACCTTGAATGAGTGATCCATAGTAGATTGTGGAATCCTCAAGACGGAGATCGAACCACGTTAAAATCCTTATGTTTGAATCTCTCTAACTCTATCTCTTGCAATTCAATTTATATACTTGCTATATTAATTGTTGTATTGTGATTTAAGCATTTACTTCCGTTGAATTTAATTGAACCATTTTTTTAATTTGGTAATTATTTTTAAAGTTTGCAAAACCTTTATTCACCTCCCTTTAGGGGTATATACTTGGGCCAACATATTGTTTATTCATTTTTTTAATTTGTTAATTGTTAATTGTTAATTGTTAAATTGGCTCAAATTGATTTACATTTGTGTTAAAATTGATTTGTATTTTGTAAAAAATAAGATGCTTACAAAATTATCTCTAACACAATATTATACAAACTAGATATATGGGCTAATTATGAGCTTTATCACAAATTAATCTCTCAAAAACCAAAGCATTAATTTTATATCATTAATTTTAAAATTAACAAAGCTACATCCTTCAAATAATATAATCACTAATTTGAATTAAGCTCATTGCCCGTAAGTCCAATCAGTGCTCTAAACAACCAGATCGTTATGTACAAATCAAAAACGATTTAATTATGAGATTAATTATTGACAATTAGTAAAAGGAATTTTTGCTTATTGATAAGTTCAAAGATCTTTTGATTGATACACATTTTTTAATCTAATTAAAAAGCAGGAGGAGTATGTTATCTGATTCTATATTAATTATATTATTACAAAGTTCAAAATCATGAAATTCTAATATATATATATATATATATATATATATATATATACACTTATCCTTGTTGACAACACCATGTTCTATTCTCCTTTTAATTAGGATATGCTTTTGGGAAGTTGGTTAATTTTAAGAAGCTAGTGGATGAAAGAATAATGATATCATATTACAACAGGTCTCATTTATTCATTTAATTTGATTTTGATAGGTTAGAAATGTGAAATATAAATATGTAAGTTGGAAGTTTAAGGGAAGAGAGAGAGGCACACTCATTGTGTTGCAAGGAAAAAGTTTAAGATTTGATTATAATGGGGACATCTTTTGGTTAGTTGTCAGTATTTAATCTTAGGTCTATTACTTAAAGAAATTTAAGAACTAAGATATAAATAGAAATAGGGGATGATCAGAAGCAAAATTTGAGAGAGAGAAAGATTGTTACAAAAATTAATTGGATACAGTACTCATGTATATATAGTAAGATAAATAAAAATTCTTTGTACGTGTGATCAAAATGATAGAATAAAAATCAAGAGATCGAGGATCTAAGGTCATATTTATAATTAAAATAACTGTGTATACAGAACAAAAATAACAGAAAAAAAAAAATTTGAGTTGGGCGAATTCTAGGTCCCAATAAGCCCCATGGGCGTAATCCAAGAACTAGTGGGGACTCTCCTCAAATATATACAAAAGATTACAAAAATAATTACAATAATAAAGAAAAAAAAAATACTCATGTAGCAATGTTATCATCGATGCATAGAACCCAACATCGATTAATGGACAAGCCTTTACAATTGCTATTGTGTACATGCCATGCAGGGGTGGAGCTAGGATTTTATATATCAATGGGAGTGTAATTCTTTTTTTTTTCTTTTTTCCTTTTTGTCAAAAGATAACAACCTATCCCTACCTTAGCAAATGAATATCGATGCATTTTTCATATGCTCAAATATGAAGTCTCTCTCCCCTAAAAGATCAGGGGGAATACATACCATTAAAGTATTTCCAATGCATTTATATAATTTGATATGCCAATGGCAAAATTTGGCACCTTAAATGGTACCAAATAGATCGGTGCCAAATTTTGTCACATATGTGCTCTAACGCATTAATAATTGTCATTTGAGGTACCAAATTTGGCAACCCTATATGCCTATTGGCTATTACCAAAATTTGGTACCTCAAATGATACACATTTTGAGCAATTTATTTGGGTGCCAATATATACCAAATTTTGACAATGGTAGCTCAAATGGTATACCATTAAAGATGCTATTAGACCAACATGTCATTAGCTATGTAGAAGCAAATAAAAACTCATTACCAAAATCTATAATTACAAGTGTTTAACCATATTTTTATCCTAAAAGAGATAGTTAGAGGAGAGAGACTCAAAAACCCCATCACGTGTGACCTAAACACCTATTAAATTTAAATTTATCAACTTTTTAAAAAAATATTAAAACTTTAAAACTAAAACTAAATTTTTAAATATTTTTCACAAGTAACATAGTGGGGGAAATTTTTAAAATTTTTAAAATTTTTTAATTAACTTTACCTGATGCCGTGTGTCATTCCACACGTGTCTTCCACCCAAATTCCACGTCGCAAGCCAACAAACCCTTCATTTCCACCTCAAGAGGAATGAAAGTATTAGGAATCTAATTAAGCCCGCACTTTGAATCACTACTTATTATCAATCCAACGGCCACGTCTTTAACAACCGGACAAAAAAAAAAGTTATTTCCAAAACTACCCTCCAGAATTATGCTAAACCGTAGCATGAATCCACGATTAATGGCAGAAAATACATTCACAATTTTAGGGTTTTTGGTCCATAAGAATAAAAACAGCAGAAAGGACACGGTACGGAGGATGGGAGCCCACAAATCATTCTAATCTTTACAAGTACTAAATTCCAACGGCTACTTCCGTGTCCCTACCAAATTAAACTAAATTTCCCGCCGGATTTTAAAATTCCCATCCAACGTTCCAAATCCGTTCTTCATTAATTGACAAGCTGACAAACTCCGACCGCCTTTCTTTTGTCGGCTACTCTTTGTTTTATACTCGGTTAAGCGGTTTTGGTTCAGCCTTCAAATGAGCCACGCCTTTTTTGAGCCGGACATATTGCTTAACTATGTGGGAATTGGCTTATTCTTGTACAAGTATGACCCTAATTTCTTTTCTTCCTAAGAAATTAGATGATTTTTGGAGGTTTAACGTACTACAACTAATCATCTGCACAACGCACGTGTGCATACAATATTCTACTAATCATCTCCCCAATTTGTATCAGGAGAGGAAAGAGCTACCTTCTGTTCTGTAGTTCATAAGTTCAATAAGCTTCTTAACCCCCCCAAAAAAAAGGGGCGAAAACTCTTAAATGAAAATAAGGACACCGATTATTAATTAGGTTAGATGACCATTGTTAATTGATTGCTATTGATTGGTTTACTAGGTGAAAAAAGGAGTCTTGATCGAAATACTTGCAATTTAGTTACTTATGAAAAACACATTACAAAAAAGCCGGAAATAAAAATAAGTGCATATGACTATTTCACTAAAATTAGATATCATAATTATCAAAGTAAAAAGTTTCCTATCAAAATTTTTGAAAAAGTACAATCAAGAGCAGCCACATATAATTAAGCATGACTACTGATCAGCATTTAAAAAATTCACTAGTTATATGCATATTATGTGTTGCAATATGACTACTCATGCAGCATTTAAAAAATTCACTAGATATATAATTAAGCATGACTACTGATCAGCTTTTAAAAAATTCACTAGTTATATGCATATGTGTTGCAATATGACTACTCAGCATTTAAAAAATTCACTAGATATATAATTAAGCATGACTACTCAGCATTTATCAAAGTTTTTTTATCACAAAATTGTTACTTCCTTGTTAACCTATTAAAAGATAGATTACATAGCTAGCTAGAGTTGTGATTTTCCTAAGAATTTCTTGAATATTGATAGTGCTCTCAAATGTTATGTTCTTATTAACTTCTTAATTCCCATATATCAACGAGAATATATATATATATATATCGTACCAATCTCCACACTATTTAGACCATCGATAATCAGCTTTCGTCTATGTTTTGTTCAATTCTTATCAACTTCTTGGCCAAATATCAACGAGAAAAATATCTACATTGCGCCAATATCTTCTCCAGGGCAGTAACTAGTCCGTACACATTTAAGCCAATAAAGACAGGTAAGACCTTTTATATATTTTGACGGTCTAAATGCTTCCGGCCAAGTGCATCAGCTGCAGTGAGAATAAGATTGAAACTACCATGCATCTCTATTTGTCATGTTTAGGCTAATCATCCATATATCAAGTGACCCATCAATTCCACGGCATATATAAATTAAATTTATACATTGAGTTTGTCCACATTCTTTACACCCAATCATTTTAATTTATATCTTATCATTCTTGTTTTGTTCATGTATATATATAAGACTACTGCTAGAGTTTTCACTAATAAGCCAAGCTCATGTGCATGCCAAGCCTATAACTAGCTAGCTAGCTAGCTGAGAGTGTTTGCAGGTACATCATACACAAGAATACAAGATGGAGGATGAAAAATTAATAGGAAAAAAACAAACTAATAATGGAGGTGGGTATATACTTTGCATAACTTCTTGGAACTCCTTCATATATATATATATATATATATATATAGCTAGAGCCAGATCAGTACCATTTATACTTAATTGTGTTTCACATGCAATCATAGCTAGAGTTTTGTTTTCTATCCTAATCACAACTCAAATCAATTCGAGCTTTCCTTATAAAACTTTTGTGTTAAATGGCAGGATCTGATATTACAAAGAAGACGACCAGTACCATTACTACTACCACCACCACCAACAACAACACCATGACACAACAACCAACCAAACAGGCTGCAGCACGAAGATTCGTGGGTGTCAGGCAAAGGCCATCAGGAAGATGGGTAGCAGAAATTAAGGATTCATCGCAACGCGTAAGACTATGGCTAGGAACATATGATACCCCAGAAGAAGCAGCAAGAGCCTACGATGAAGCCGCTCGAGCCCTACGTGGTGAAAATGCAAGAACCAACTTTGCTGCAGCAGCAGTGAATAACCCCAACTCAAACCCATCAGCTGGCTCTTCTCCTTCTAATGGCTGCGGTGAATCGGACGGGCGGCAGCATGGTCTGAGCTTCTCTTCCTTGAAAGCCAAACTGAGCAAGAACCTGCAGAGTATCATGGCTAGAACAACAGATAACAACAAGTCATCCAAGAGTAGAGTAAGTGATCACTTCACTTTTGCTAGTATTTTCCACTCTCGGAGTTATCAGTATCAAAGTCCTGCTGATATGAAGATTATTGAGAAGGCAGTGCAGCCAAGTATTATTGTCCCACATGTAATAACAGATGAGGTTCCTGCATCTTGGGAAAGCCCTAGTAGTGTGTCGGATTGCAGCAACGAGTGGGTCGGATTCCGGCAACATGGGGTTGACTCCGATGGGTCGATGTCGGATATTGGGGAAGTTTGTACTGGTGTGGATCAGATGATGAGGTGGATGGATAGCCCAGAGTTGAGTAGCGGCGATGGCAGTATGAGTGAGGGTTCGAGGAGTAAGAGGTTTAAGGTTTCTTCTTCCGTGATGGTTCCTCCTACGTTTAGTGGATCTCCATTTAATGGTGAAAACTGATTATATGGAGCATGGTACGTGTTTTGGAAGTAGTAGTAGATTTATAGTATCTTGTATGGCATATAAAGCTTCTGTCCAAAGGTTGAGAAGCTAGCCAAAGCTTCTGTGTCCAAAGGGTGAGAAGCCATGATAAAATGTTCATGCTTTTGATGATGATGATGATGATGAAGGTAGGTTCTTCAGAGATGTACAGAGAGAGAGAGAGAGAGAGAGAGAGAGAGAGAGAGGTTTTAATAATACTAATAAAGACTAAGCCAGCATAGGCCTATTTTCTAATGAGTAATTTGGACATGACCAAGTTTGGTTGCAGTAGTGACAACTTTGCTAAATTTGCTAGATTAGCTAACATAGCAAATTGGTGTTCACCCTCTTGCATGGTTGGAGATGATTTAGACCATCTCCAACCATTTACTGTTTCTCTTATTTAAATTGAGTAAAAATTTGAGTAAAATATCTTATTCTAATTAATAGGAGCTCTCCAATCATTTTATCAAAATTTTACTCATATTTTTAAAAAAAAAAATTATATTTTTCTCTCAAAATTTACTTTTTATTACTTTTGCCCCAAACATGCCCTATGCTATGTATCCTATTTTTTCTTTCTTTTGCATCTCCATCTCTACCCTAGCAGCAGCAGCAGTAGAGGCAGTAGCGGAGCTAGGATTAAAATTGGGGGGGGGGGGGGGGGGGGGG
>JAESVK010000811.1:994471-1015627 GCA_017140935.1 Hamamelis virginiana
CCCCCCCCCCCCCCCCCCCCCCCCCCCCCCCCCCCCCCCAAGCCCCTAACCAATCTTTCCCCATCCTCCACAAATCATATGTTGTATACATATGTATACAAAGAAAGCAAAAAGCTGGGGGACCATGGCCCACCCTGAAAGTGGCTGGTTCCGCTCCTGGGTAGAGGAGGGAGAGGGAGAGAAAGAGGGAAAGGGAGAACACCCTACACCATTTACCTTATTTTTTCCATTTCTTCTAAATTTGGATCTCTACCCTAGCAGCAGTGGGGAGAGAGAGAGAGAGAGAGAGAACAGCCATGGAAGGCGGCCATGGATGTGGCGGGGAAGAGGGTTGGTGAGGCAGGGAAGAAGCTGCCAATGGTTATATTTCTCTTACTCAAATATTTGAGTCAAAACTCAATTTGGGTAAGAGTACGTTTGAGTAAAACTCAAATTTGGTATAGAACAGATTTTGAAAAATCAATCGTTGAATTAGATACCCCTCATATGTATATCATGCTTGCCAAAAATCACAGTGACCCAACGGCTAGTTTCTAGAAAAAAAAAATGGTTGTAAAAAAATTATAACATTTTTAATTTAAGCACAAAAAAGTCACAGTTTTTTACAGTGACATTTTTCAAAAACTGACCGTTGGATCACTATGACTTTTGGCATGTATAACATACATAAGAGGAGTATCTAATTCAATGATTGATTTTTCAAAAATTATTTTGCAACTGTCCCTATAGAGATTACCTGACGCATATTCGAATTTGATCCTAATGTAGTAAATATGAGGACAGTCCTAATATGGTTAGGATGGTCCTAATATGGTAGTAAATATGAGGATGGTGAGTCAATTCTAAGGGTTGAGGGGCAAAACACAGAAGAAGACTGCGTTTTGAGGGAATACTAGCCTTAACGGAGTGATATGAGCGTTAAATTTTTTTATTTTTTTTTAAATAAATGCCATCCAAACAAGAGAAGACTATCAAACAAAAAGGTAGAGAGAGAATCAGCTCGCTCTCGAGAGAAAAAGAGTTAAAACTTCACCGGCAACGAGAACAAAGGTGATTGAACCACAGAAGTTTGTGGTTTGATAATCTTGACAAAAATCAATCAGTTTAGTTCATGAAATTTATGGATCAGTTGTGACAAACAACAAACCCCTTTGCCCTATATTTTCTTCTCTCTATATCCCAAAAATCAAACCAATTTGCAGCTTAATTTCATTCACATCTTGGATTATTTTGAGAGTGGGATTGTGTAAGAATTTGAGGGTTTTTAGGGTTTATATCATATGATGAAGTGGATGCATGATTGGTATTAAATTTGAAGCAAAGGCTGTAAGAGAGACGCCACTCACTACAAGAAAATAGGTTTTTAGCCACGGTAATTTAGGGATGAAAACTAAAAGTTTCGCTGAAACATATTTTTAGGGACAGTAATATTTCCATCACTAAGTTTCCATTGCCAAAACTCTTTTTTTTTCTTTTTTTTTTCTTTTTAATGTTGAAAAAATTATCCCTCACTATATGTTTCATCACAATTTTCTTTTTAGTGATTATAATTACTATCGCTAAATCTAATGATTATAACGACTGTAATTTATGTCCCTAATGATTTTAGTTTTTAAAATTTTATTAACTATAGCCATGATAATTTCCATTGCTAAATCTAAAAATTATAGTGACAGTAATTTCGGTCCCTAACGGTTCTACTTATTTAAATACTATTAACTATAGCCATGATAATTATCAGTGGCTAATTATAAATCTATAGCCACAGTAAAATTCGGTTGCTAAATATCCTAATTGATTTTCAAAATGAAAAAAACCCGCGGTGAAGAAGCCTAAAGTTCCCCAATTTGAAGAGGCCTGAAGTTCCCCATCGCTAAGTCGATCTCCATCTCTTCGTTCTTTCTCTCTTCAACACCTTGAAGAGATCATTGTGCTGCGAAGAGGCCTGAAGAGCTTAAGGAGATCGCGAAGAGGTTCGCTCTTTCTCTCTCCATCTCTCTCTCTCTTTCTCTCTCTCACTATCTCTCTCATACGTCTCTTTCTCTATTTCTCTCATTACTCTCTGTTATTTCATCAAATCACTTAATCAAAACTGTTTAAATAGAATTTGAGTTGCGAGATGCAAATTTTTTTTTGATATGGATGTTGAATGAGAAAGAGATATCTTCTCGATTCAGGTTGTTTCCCCAATTCAAATGAGAAAAATAAATGTCCCAATTTGTCCAAAACGAAGATCTATTGCCCTAAATAGGTTTGTTTTCCTAATTCCCCAATTCAGGTTGCCTTAAAATTTGAATGAGAAAGAGCATAGTTGAATGAGGATTAGACACAAAATTTCGGAGGGTTTCACCCTCTATTGTTGTTGAACATGCTCACTATTTTCAGTTCTATATAGTATGTTATGGATTTTCATATTCAATTTTAAGATAATTTACTCACTATCTTCTTGACGTACGTAGGAACACGCCAATTACCTACTAATTCAGACTCAATTTGATTTTCAGCTCAATTTTAAGAAGGTACATACCAATTCCCAAACCTAGAAAAGAATAGAGGTGACGATATCATAGGGACCTGTGCGAACCTTTAGTGTTGCAATGGAAACAAAGATTTTTGTGAGTTTGTGCAAGCGCGGACTACAAGGAAGAGAGAGTAGTAGTGGAGGTTTGAGGTTTCGAAGTAGAAATTAAGGTCTGGCATTTGAAGATTTCAATGCCATTGAAAGTGAAGATGATGGGTTTGCCTTTTTTTTTTTTTTTTTTTTTTTTTTTGCCCTATTTCCTACATTTTGACGGCAACCAAACAGCAAAGATTCCCGAAACAAACCGTCGCCTTCTTAGGTTAAGGTGTGTCAGGACTCTATTTCTTCTTGCGAGCAATTTTGAAAGTTTGCTGAAAGAGAAATAGAATTCTAGTTGAGGGGGTCTCCTCGATCCTATCTACTCACAAGTGAGGTCTCCTCGATCCCATCTCCTCAATCCCTACAATTGCTCAACTACAACTTAATTGTCCTGGACTCTTTCAACCAAGGCCTTAGAATTTGATACGTACTGGACTCTTTACAGCATCAACAAAACTCTATAAAAAGACACATATCAGTCCCCCACCCTTAGATTCACCTTGTCCACAAGCTGAAACTCTAGAAAATGCTCTACCATGAACTGGAAACGTTCCTAAGTAGAATCTTCTGGCGGGGCACCAGACCATTGGACCAGTACGTACCTTTGTGTCTACTTTGTTCCCTCGTTTGCTTATGCGACGAATAATGATAGCTAGTGGTTCTGGCAGCAACTCCTTTTTTTCAATAAGAGGTGGTACGCTTTCATTGGACTAGATATTTGTTCCAAGTTTCTTTTTGAGACATGAAACATAGAAGACATTATGAATCTTAGTTCTAGTTAAGCAATTTCAACTCGTAAGCTACTGATCCATTTTTTTCCAATACTTTAAATGGTTTGTGATACCTTAATGTTGATAGCTAATACGGTAGATTGCCATTATGGTTATAACTGAAGAAAAACCCAATCTCCAACTTCAAATTCAGTTCGACGCTGATTTCCTAAGCAATCTCCAAATTATCCTTGAGCTAACGCAATATTAGATAACGATCACGAAGCTCAATATCTACAGCCTGAACTTCGATGGTTCCCAGTTCATAGGATAATAATGTCAAAGTGACACACCAACAAAAACTCAAATGGAGTCATGCATGGAGCAGAATGGAAGCTGGTATTATACATGGCATTTGCCTTGATGAAAACAAGCATGACTGTCTGATCATAGATTTACTCAGTTAAAACCATTTGGGAGGTTCTGTGATGGCCGTCTAATCATAGATTTTCTCAATATTAAAGATGTAGTGTGTATTTATTGTGTGTGTTTTGTTTGTCATCAATGTGCAGCAACGTTTTCTCTTTCCCAATCTTTTGGTGAAAAAATGGGTCCTAGGTACATATAATGCAAGCTGGAAAGATTGGAAATACAAGTTAGAGAAGGCTTTTCATGATCCAGACCTTCCGCTTGATGAACAATATGAGCACCGCCATAGTCAGGTTGAACTTGAACAGTGGAAAGATCTTGTAGCTTATTGGAGGAGTTCCACTTTTAAGGTATGAAATAGAGTTATAGTTAATAAGCTTTTTAGATGCTTGGGATTGTTTTTCCATATGTTTAATTTTTCATACAAATGTTTTGTATGTAGACGAAGAGTGCAAGAAATAAAGCAAATCGGAAAAAAGTGAAGATGCCCCACACTATGGGAACAAAAACTTACGCACGAATGCGTGAGGATGAGGTGACTTGTTATACATTCCTTTTTTTATAATGCATATTCTCTCCTATTTTTCTGATGCATATTCTCAATTCCTATCATAGTGTAAATATATTCACTTACTTGTTCTACATTCTTATCAATTCAATATCTACCCTTGGTAATTAATATATATTAAATTTCTTTGAGAGTAGAGAGACAAACTAGGTCATGAGCCGGACAAAATGCACATGTTTAAAGTAGGTCATACACGTAAGAAGCGGGGTGGTACACTGGACACATCAGTGCAGACAGCCTTGGTATGTTTAAGATGGTCAACTAATATAATTTAACATTTTTGTTCAAATGGTTATTTATATTTGCTAGTATATGAATAGTTTTCTTATGGATTGCAGACGGCAATGGAAAGACACCTAACACAAATATCCGAGGAAACAGATTCAATCACCGCTAAGAATATTGCCTTCACTAAAGTCATGGGCGAAGACAGTCATGGGCGTGCATAGACTTATGGGTTAGGTGTTACACCACCATCACGACGTAATGATCTATCGGCTGAGGCATTAGTAGATGCTGAGAGGAGAGTTGAGGAGGAGAGGGCTCGCAGGTTATTGGCTGATGAGACATTGACTACGCTCCAAGAAGAGTTGAGGCTTGTGAGGCAAGAACAAGAACAAATGAAGAAAGAACGAGAAGAAGATAGGATTGCTCGAGAAGAACAACGACTGCAACTACTTAGGTTCACAAAGCTGATGCAGAGCTTCGAGAACCATCGTGGTAGTAGTCTTTCATTTGATTCAGAGTCAACCATCTGTTGAGCCTTGAAGGGCCTTCACATTGATTTTTTTTTCAACTGAGAATGCTGAGCAAATTGCTAAACGTGACGTGGCAGGTAATGTAACAATATCTTTTTAATATTCCTGACAGAAAATGCTAAACATGCTTAATTTTTGTGTCTTTAAATGTATCCTGTGTGTGTGTGTGTGTGAGAGAGAGAGAGAGAGAGAGAGAGATATTTTGGAGTGACTAATAAATTTCCTTTTAATGAATAAACCTGGGAACAGCCGAACAGTTATGGAGAATTATGCATTTATTTAGATGAAGCTATTCCTCTGTTTCTATCATGTTTATTTTTTTTATTTTTTTATTTTTACAAATGGCTTGTGACGAGCTCTCTGAAGAACATTCACATGTAAGAGTTAAACCCAAGCATTGACACTGACTTTATGAATTTGAGTTAATTGTCACATGGATTACTACTACTGCTACTCGTACTGCTGCTGTAGCTCCTACTGCTGCTTCTAATTTTTACCATCTTGCCTTCTCTTACTGTTACCTTAAGCTAAAAAAATATGGCATGTGCTAGAAGCTAATTAGAGTCATTAAAATTATATGGAGATGCTGGTACTTCATCTGTCTAATGACCCTCTTGATCACACCATTTGAAATTTAAATACTTTCCTCAGTATTATATCATGTTGAAGTCAGGGCATTTGATGATTGATATGCAAATGGTTAGAGTAAACACTATATTTATATTTACCAGGCTATTATATGTCATTCTTGAGCTTCATCTTTTTTGAATATTTCTATTATATGTCATTCTTGAGCTTTTTCCAACTTAAATTTGCTGTGGAGACTGATCTATGGCTGCCAAAGGTAATAGGAATTGAAAATTTCTGGCATTGTGAATTTCATCAGTTATATTTAACATTTTTTTTAAAGGATCGCTTATCAAATATGTGGTTGGTTTATTTCATCAAATTGTATTAAATAGGCATTAAGTACAACTTAAAAAAAATTAAAATATCTTTGGAAGAATAAACAGAAAGAAGGTAGACAGCTGGTTTCCCTTCTCTAATGTTTTGTGGTCGTTCATTGATGGCCTGAAAGTGTTTTGTGGTCGTTCATTGCAGAAGGTAGACAGCTGGTTTCCCTTCTCTAATGTCTTTCAATTTTTTATTTTTTATTTTTATGAGTAATCTACCATATTATTTTCAGAAGGTTTACTGTTGATTTAATTAGTTAATTCCCTTGATGGCCTGATCAATACTGTAATTTAGTTAAAAGAAAGCTATTTTTAATGAGTGTTTTGTTAGGATGCCCAATCAACTTTTCCATAGTTTTATTCACTTGTATATATATATTGGTGATTAGTTATAGCTAACACAGATAGTTATCATGCAGCAAGGATCACGTTTGAGAGCCGATTATGAGGTAGCCTGGGATAAGGATGGCTTTTTTTAAGTTGCTTTTAGAAAAAGTTTCCTGTTCATTTTGTAGGATAGTTTTCTGCCTGTATTTGTAGTAAAAGAGCTGACTTGTTAAAGTAAGTGTGCTGGCTTGTCCAATATTCCAGTGTATAATTGTTGAGTTTGTTTTTAGCTGTCTAGAATGCGGATTGGAATATTGTAGGCTTGATCTCTTAATGACTGAATTTGAATAATGTTTAGAAATTTGAAAGGTCAACTTTGTTTACTTTTTTTCGAGCCATTGGCTGATATCTACTTACTGCAGAATTTTCTGTAGAAATGTTACTTGTTACTGGATAGAAGGTGAAGCTATGGACAAAACTCGGCACTGGAACATTGTGGGTTGTAGTGCATACACTGGTGAAAGGCTGCTTGAGGGATTTGATTGGTTGGTTCAAGACATTGCCTCTCGAATTTATGTGCTTGATTAATTCACATTTTAAGTACGAGTTTTTTTTCATTGTACAAGACACTTTTCCAAATGTATTTGAATGCAGCAGCTAATCGGAATTTTCAGACTTTGCAAATAACTACCTATTGAGGGCAATGCTCTCTCTCTCTCTCTCTCTCTCTCTCTCTCTCTCTCTATCGTGCATGTGGCAAAGTTGCATATTGAACAAAAGTTGAACTGTACATGGGGACATACTAGAATGAATAGTTGAACTGTACATGGGGATATATTAGAATGAACAATAGCATCATTTATTACCATGGCTATTAGGTATCAACAGCGACTGAATTTACCATTTCTAAAAGTCTATGTTATAGGGACAGTATATACCGTCCCTAAATGTGTGTAATAGAGTCAGTTTTTACCGTGCCTAAAAGAAATAGTTTATGTCGGTATTGCTTATTACCGTGCCTAAAAGTCTATGCTGTAGGGATGGTTATTTGATCTATGGCAATGATAATTTCAGTCGGTAAAAATCAAACTAATAGCGACAGAACACCATTATTGTCGGTATAACTATTTAGCGACAATGTCAATGGCAACAATAATTTAGGGACTGAAATTCTGTGGCTAAAGGCCTTTAGCGACAATATTAAGAGTTTTAGCGACAGTATTTTTCCGTCCCTAAAAGGCATATTTTTTGTAGTGTTATAATAGTATGTCAGACCAGACTCGTTCTGGAATGGGCAATGGATTTAATAACACAGGTGAAACCACTGTTTCTGTTTTATGTCGTCATTGGCACACATCATATTCCCGAACCCGTTGCTCGATGTCCTTTCTCATGCTAGGCCAGTAGAAGGATCTAATGATTCTCTACAAGGTCTTATGGTATCCTGAATGTCATGCCACAAGAGAGCTATACAACTCTTGAAATATTAAATCCTTTAAGGAAGAAGAGGGGCTGACTACAATGCATCCCTTCCTGTAAAGGATCCCATCTTTAAGTTGATAAACATCTTTGTTGAGGTTTCCAGTATCGTATATTTGAGTGATTTTTTGACTTACTTTCCAAGTCAATTTTTTGACGGAAAAATATGAATTTTTTTTTTCCCCCAATTTTGAAGGCTTGTAAATTCTTTATTTTATAACAATTTGAATCGCTCAAATTAGAGTTTATATATGGAAGATATAATCCTTTAAAGTATACTTGATGAACAAGGGAGGTCATTTAGGATAAATCTAAACTTTAGGAAAGCGACGGCATTTTTCAAATCTAATGAGAGGTTTGTAATTTCGCCCAAACGCAAGGGAGACCGATATAATTTAGGGTGATTCTATTGCCACCCACCCATATTACTAGTGGCACCCACCAATTAATAAATTTTTTTATTACTATTGTACCCACATGTTAATTTACTATTACCCTAACATTTACTATTACGGGTAATATTAGATAAATAAAATAAATTAAAATAGATCATATTATTTCCCACACCCACCTTCTTCTTCCTACATTCATATCTTTTTCATAAACCATAATCTCACAAACCTTTTCACTTGGGTGCCACTAGCAATATGAGTGGGTGGCAATAGAATCACCCTATAATTTACTTTAATTTTTCTTTTTTTATTTGGACTACACTGATACCTTATTTTTAAAATTGTCAAAAATCGCTACAATTTAAAATTTTATAGATCAAATTGAAACTTTGTATACAGTTCAAAGCACTAAAATGCAATTAACTTTCCTCATGTGATGAGCATGTGATTTATTTTGGGAGGGAAATAAATTAATGTTGACGTGGAGGTGCTGACATGGAGGCGCCACATCAACATTGACTCGCCATATCAGCATCCACGTTATCATTTTCCTCACGTTTGACTAGCAGCTGTCGCGATTTGGTCAACATTGAAACCTAAGTTTTTAATTTGGCATTAAATTGATACAAAAATAAAATTTCAAAAAAAAAAAAAAAAAAGTAAGTTTAATTAAGGCCTACATTAAAACTTTGTGAAAAGTTTGAGGTAACAAAACGAATTTAATCCTAAAAAAAATCTGCAATGATGGGTACTACTTGTACATGGATTGTCAAACCTGTGCATTTTCCATTACTATGAAGTCACTCCCCATTAGCTACCATTACCTAAAGTTGAGCATTTTGCTAAGTTGGTACACCAGCCTTCTTGACTATAGTAGGATCAATGAAATCGTGGGTGCTACCTGTTTATCAGCACGGTTGTTGCAATATTGTGAAGTAACCCAATAACTCGCATGGTTTATGGGGTGGAAGTCCCTGCAATTGCATGTAGGGATATCTCAGGAGATTCCTTCTCGCCCTCCATGTTCTCTCCATCTTCTTCTACTGGATCCTCGTCATTAATCGAAGACCCATCTGTTAGAAACCAAAATCCAATTCAATAACTTAAGTTACCGAGTGGAGGGTCTCTAGAACTTATTAACCAAACTTGGGTGGTGTGAGAAACCGATGTGGGACAAATCTTTCAACACCGTCAATGGAAAAAAAAAAAAAAAAAAGCTAGGATTTTTATAGTGATGGCTGGATTGAAACTCTTGTAATCACAATAATAACATAAGCCCTTTTGACGCCATTCCTATGCTTTATGAGGAGAGATTCACTTCACTAGTGGCATGGTCAAAGAGGTATTAGTTGAGTTGCCTGCAATTGGTATATATACGAGGACCATCTGCACGTGCTTGCTTCCGTCCGAGGTTCAACTTTTCTTCTTGCAAACGAGTTTATCTAATAGCAGTAGTTAATGAGGTTGGGTGGAACATTTGTACCTCAATTCTTAGCCCATCCTTCAACGGTTCAACCAACAAACAAATCAGCTATATAACTAAGAAATCCTCTAGTAAATGGTGGGTGTGGTTGGCCAACCACTCAAATTGGCATTGATCCAGTGAAGTTTTTTGGTAAGAGAACAATTGCATAGCTCCATAAATCCATCCCGCGCGATGAATCATTACCATCGAATCATAGGAAGTCAAGTCGAACAGCTTGAGTCTGAATTGCTCCTCCAACACTTGCACTATACCCATTTGTAATATCCATTTGAGGCTGGGAGTTGACTAAATGCCTCGTTGACAACTCCCCATGCTCTTTTCCTAAGCTCCTAGTAATACGATCAAGCTTGAGATTAAAGGCAGAGAGCATGTTATAGTGTTCGCCTAATTATTGGCCATGCATGCTGATTGGAGGACTGTCGAAGCTCATCAAGATGCTACCCTTGTCGATTTGAAGTGTCTTGAAAACTTTTCAGTCTCCTCCATCTCTGCGGAGAGCATACCTTCTTCCATTCCCCAGTCAAATGCTCTGATACCAAATATGTTGTTAAGATCTTATTTCTTCTTGCGAGCAATTTTGAAAGTTTGCTGAAAGAAAAACTGGATTCTAGTGTTGACCTTTCGAGGGGTCTCCTCCTATCTACTCAAAAAAGAGATTTGCTGCATTAAGAGCAAATCCAGACGACACCTAAAGCAACTTTGCATCAAATTTACCATGTGCTCAAACAAATTTGAAGTGTCTTGTGAATGCATCCACTCCTTCCAAGTTCCAAGAGTGGATATATAAATTTCAATGACACATCAGAAAAAGTTATATGTACGAATGCAATCAATCTAAACGAATTATGGGTAGTTGGAAATTACCGACTCAAGGCCCGTTTCAATTCGTTTTTCTTAAAATTACTTTTAAAATTTTCCACTTAATCTAAAAAATAAAGTGATAATCACTTCTAGACAACTTGAAGGGTAATAAGTTGATTGGCAAAATTTTAATACTAGAAACTGTTAGGTTTTGTGTGTTGGCAATATTTCATTTCAAAATATGAATAATAATTGTACAAGGGTTTAGAAAGTACTCAAATCTTTATATGGTTCTTGGAAGCTCAAGTGAAGACATTCATGAGCCTTTACCAATTCTAGGAAGGTAAAATTGACTTAGAGACGTAGATGTATATCTTAGATGGTTAGGAGACCTCATGTAAGTTTTAGGCAATTGCAAGCCATCTATTTAGGCGATGTGGGATAAAGAAGATTCTATTATTTACAAATGGATATCAATTTGGATGCTCCAATGGTGATGCATATTCATATGCAAAAAATGAAATAATTACTATTGATCCAGACTGATATCTGTAGACACTTCATTTTTTTACTTATAGAATTTAAATCATTATTTCATAACATATTGATCGAGAATGACTAAGTAGTTTTGGAGGTTTGGGCCTCAAAACCCTGGGTTAAGAGAACTCATGTGAGTTTTGAGCTTTTTGGTTTAAAAATGTCCATATTTGGTTTTAAATTGTAGGATGAATTTATTAGAATTTTGAATTTGATTCAATCTATTTTTGTATTTTATAATTTGTGATTTGTCATTTTGAATCAATTGAGGCTTGTGTTTAAATTTATTCAAATAAGTCAAAGCTCAAATTATCTGAATCAAAGACAATTTGAATTGATTCACATATTCTAATAAATTGATTCCATTCTCAGGATTTGACCAACATTTAATACATAAATAATTTGAATCGATGCAAATCTCTTTTGAATCGATTCAAATCGAATCTTCATAATGATCGAATTCTAGAATGTATACATGTTAAATTATGTTATTGCATTACTAGGGCATACTTGGACCTATATATACCTACGTACTTTTCATTGCTTTTAGGGTACGAAGAGAGTGAAAGAGAAAGTACCCAAAGGCCGCTAAACTATCTCTTTCTACCTTAGTTCATCTTACAGTGTTAATTCTGAGAAGGATACTTTGAATTGACATATTCATTCACTCTAAGATCATTGGATCTATTATACGATGGATTAGGAAACCTTGAGATCAATTATATTGATTGTTTTGGTAAAGGTTCTTCACTGGAGAGTGGAGATGGAAGATTTCGATCTCATGGCCTTAAGGGATCTTCAAGGTGTTTGCCATGGACTTGGTGCTAGAGCAAGCTGAGAAAAATGAGGATTCATGGAGATTGAATTGGTGGAGCTTTGAGTACAATTAGGCTTGGGTTGATAGTCTACTTGTTGGTATAATCTCTGTAACGTACTCCTTTGTCATAGTGGATTACTTGATCTCTCCCATGGGTTTTTTCCAAAAGGATTTTCATGTAAATCTTGGTGCACATGTGATTTATACTCTGTTTTAGTTTAATTTATGCATATGCTTTAATTATGTTAATTGTTTAATATTTGGAATGCTAGTCATGTTAGATTAGACATATAATCTCAATCTAACTGTGGTTTTTCAAAAACTATTGTGGTAAAAGTTAGGGGGTCCCAACTTTTGGCACAATCACTTTTAGTATATATTTGATTCATGAATACCTAATTTGAACATAAGTCACCAACAAATGGTTAACCGATAAAATGGTGCGTAATGTCACAAATCAAAACTATATGAGGTTAGTGTGTTGCAATTAAAACCATAGGGGTACAAGTTTTTTATACCCGAAAGTCTACCCAATATTTTTATTTATCATAAAATCCTCTTAATAAAAGTTGACAAAAATGGTCATCGGTAATTTCAAATGTGATTAAAAAAACACCTTCCTCGTCCGCACCATTTTAGAAAATATGCAACATATCAAATCACTTTTATGGAAATAACATATCATTATTCTAGATATGTCACTCTATAGCATTAATCTTTAAAATATTTATACTAACTATAAAAAATAAAAATAAAAAACATTTGTTTTTTGAAAATTTGCAAAATGATCATCAGTTTTCTAGAACTCTAGCAATCAGATATCAATTTTCTACCCAAATAAATAAAATAAAATAAAATAATAAAAATTGCTTTGATGCTCTGTTCTTAAAAACCGAATCAACAAAAATTTGATGCTCTGTTCTTCAAAAAAAAAAAAAAAAAAATCGAATATTGATCAGCTAGATGACATGAATATGGTTGAAAATGATAACAAACCATGACATGGATGCCTTTAATCACCAAAAATCAGGTGGAAATACATTCACATTGCAGAATATAAACTATTTACTTGGATTTTTTTGGTCAAAAAAAAAAATATATAGTTTGGGACTTGAAAAATATTTCCTTAAAAAAAAATAGTTAGCGATAAGAGCTACAATTTCTTTATTTCTTATTTTATGTGACAATCAAATACACACAAAGTAAATTATCTTTTGGGAAAATTACTCTTTGCTCTCCCGAACTATAGACCATTTTCATGGTAGCTACATATGATTTCAATTGCATCAATGTCCCCCTGAACTATTTAATTGTATCAAATTACTTCATTCTATCAGTTAGCCAATTGCTTTTTTGACTGAAAAATGATGTTAGACTTGTTTTTTTTTTTTTTTTTATGCAGTATTTATTCTAAACTACTAATATGTCTATAAGCATATCGGTGAAGTTTCATAATTTTTTTTAATATATTTTAATTTTTATAAATTATTTTCTACATGCAGTAAATAAAATTCAATATAAATAAAATATATTAAAAAAATTATAAAATTTCACCAATAAAAATGTAATTTCCCATCTTTTTTACTTTTCTTTTCTGATTCCTTGTTCAGTTATTTGAACGGAACTTGGAAAATTTGGATATAATAATTAGGGAGTAGAAAAAGTGAAAATGCAGCAGTGGGACCGAAAGCGAAGTTGAGCCCCCTGCCCCGCTACGCAAAAAAAAAAAATAGGGCAAAAAGACCACAGTTCTTGATAGACTCGCGTGTGGCCGTCCTTGTTTTCTTTCTTCTTTTTTAGAACTGTCGCTGTTGCCAACAACTGTTTTCCATGTTCCCATTGCATTTTGAAATCAATTCGTGAACATGTTGGTGTTAAATGCTCTTTACCAATAGTTTTTAGCATTTTGCTTACTTTGGTTTTGAAATTTGGAGCTGCATATGGTTGAATTTTTAAACAAAAAGTAAAAGTCAGTTATTTTTATGCGATTAATTTGATAAGATATTTCTAATTTTATTAATTAGTTGGCGTAATTTATGTGGGATGGGCAATTTGGTGTCTGTGAGATGATAGGAACAATCTGTATTCTAGACAATTGGAGAGATAACGATTGTTAATATGACATCTGTAAAGAGAATTTATTAATATTTAACAGTATAATAAATTAATATAATAATTGATATAATATATCATGTCAACTGTCATATTAAATAGGAGTACAGAAATTTTAAAAAGGAGCATTTATTTAGTATTGAAAATTGCTATACCACCCACTGTTTAGATTTCAAACCCCATGTTCCAATTCATTTAATTGGGCCCCATTAACACCACTTAAAAATAAAAAATCATGAAAAGTGATAGAGAGAGAGATAAATTGAATGGGACAAATTAGCAAATACATATTTATATTTAAGATGTGAGATAAAATGAATTATTTATTTATTTATTATTATTATTATTTTGGTAATAAAGGATTGCATAAAACTAAGAAATAAAGTTAGCTACACAAGGAACAAAAGACATGCCTCTGGCATCAAAGTCAAACAATAAATACATAGCAGCAAGGGGAGTCTTCAAAATACGCAAGCCTGGCCTACAGAAGCTTTGTTGCCTGCTTTAGCAAGCAAGTCAGTACATTGGTTCTTTTCTCTAGACACATGAGATAGATCTACCCTCATGCATGAACTGGTTTAGCAACCACCTGCAGTCCAATTAGATGGTTTAATTGATGGCAGTTAGGCACACCATTATTGACCATATGGACAATTGCTTGAGCATCCATATGGTTCAGCAACACTATCCCTCACGTGCAGCCTCGGTCATCCCGTGGATAACCAATACTTTAATACCATGTTAAGTTTCCAACCTAAAAACATAAACTTGTAGGTGGAGGGCTTAATACAGATATATGAAGTTATAGCAAGCCATCTATTTAGGTGATGTGGGATAGAGTGGATTCTATTATTTACAAATGGATGGAATTTGGATGCTCCAATGGTGATGCATATTCATATGCAGAAAATGAAATAATCACTGTTGATCCAGACTGATATCTGTAGACACTCCATTTTTAACTTATAGAATGTAAGTCATTATTTCATAACATATTGGTCGAGAATGACTAAGTAGTTTTGGAGCATTGGGTCTCAAAACCCTAATTTTCAAATTTACCATTTTTCTTTAAGTAGACAGAGGCTATTATCACATGTAGATTTTTGAGTCGGAATTGAGTGATTCTTTTTGCATTAGTTTTTTAGAGAGTCTAGGAATGTCCATGTCGAATTTCATGTCATTCCAATTGAAACTCGATAGGTAATAAGAATATTTGCGACTCCAATGGTAGAATTGTCATTTTTCTCATATAATTTCCGAATGACCTCTGAATTCGTCCCGGTTTGTTTCATTGAGTTTATATGGATATTTAGAGTCTGTTTAGATGATTGGTTCACTACAAGAAATCGGACATTTAGTGACGTGCACAATTGTCACTAAAACTCAATTTTATCGTCACTAAAGGCCTTTAGTGACGATTTATGGAGCGTCACCGAGGTGTCACTGTAGACTGGTCATAAAAGGGTATTTGTGACAACGCTACCACATCGTCACTAAAAGGTATTCCTTTTAGTGACGATATAAGGAACATCACTAAAAGTAGACAATTTGTGACGCATATTTTGTCACAAATACTTCGCTATTTTTGTCACAAAAAATCAATTGGTCCATCTAAAATCGTCACTAAAAGGTGTTTCTTATAGTAACGACTATACTTTTTGTGACGTATGTATTGTCACAAATTCTTCACTTTAGTCATCACTAAAAGTTCATTGGTCCATCTAAATTCGTCACAAATAATATGCATATTGTGACGACATAAATTATTAGTGACAATGCAAGTATTGTCACTATTTTTTTTTAAAAAAAAATTAAAACATATTGCGACGACATAATTATTGTCACAAAAGATAATTATCTTATTGCGACAGGATTTATGTCGTCACAAAAGGATTTTTTAAAAATTTTTTATTTTATTATGTTTTTGTGACGATCATTGATCGTCATAAATGTTAATTTTTTAATGACTTATTAAACCACATAATTCTTATATTACCTGTATTTAAATCACAAATAATAATATATATATATATATATATATAACAAACTCAATTAATTATTTCTCCAACAAATTTGAACATTATTGAAATTAAAATAATAATTTTGTACACAAGTAATTTAGGAAGAAAAATAAAAACAAACATTGTCTAAAAGTTGATAAATATAGTTGACTATTCCACATTGTCGATAAAAATAAAGAAAACTTATAAAAATGAAATATATTCTGCCTGTAATAAAAAATGAAGTTTATTCTGCATCAGTTGTCCATTTTTTCTTCCAAGTTATCCCCAACACTTGTCCATTATTCCTCCAAGTTAATCCCACCACAATATCTGCAAAATTAAAGAAATAAAAAAAAAATAGTAAGTTTATATTATGTGCAAAATACATTTGTGTCATCGAGAATAGTGATAAAGCCCAATTGAAAAAATAAAGTAAGTTCAATAGAAGCACAACATTATAATATGCAAATTTAAAGAGGATTATAAAGTGTATCACAATCATGAAACTAAAAATATTCAATATACTAGCTATTGATATACTATTACTCAGATAACTAGCATTTTTTACATTGATATGTATATTATTTCCTCTCATGGTCTCACACCTTTTACACGGTTAGATTTTTTGTAGTTCATCCTGTAAAATATTTTGACACATTACATTTAAAGGTCCACCCGAGGAGGAAAAAATAACAGAATTATAAAGAAAGTGCATTCAAAAAGCACTGTTAATGCTTATAATAATTTTAACGATCATATATATATTTGCAAAAGAGAACTTACATATTTATGCTGATGTTGCAACTTCAAATCTTTGACAAGCTTAATAAGCACTCCAAATATCTGCTCTAAGACCTAGAAGAGGCAAAGTAATGCTACAAGTTACATATAATAAAAAATTAACAATCAACATATGACCCCACTTATGAGCATTATAATAATTCACGAAGTGTTATAATGGAATAAACTAGAGACTAGAGAGAGATCCGTATGCATTACCCAGCTATGCATGGCATTTGTAATAATTAGGAACCATGTTGGTAGTTTAGAAAGCAAGCGCCTGAAGGGATGGATCAACTTGCTCCTCTTAGATTTATTCTCCACCACTAAGGACTTCTGCCTCTTATTGAGGACTTGGTATGGTTAATTAAAGAAAAAATTCAACAAAACATATTTAACCTTCTATTTTATGCTTACTTATCTTCTTGAGCAAGGAAAAAAATGGGAAAAAAATAGAAAGCTGCTAAAGCTTAATCAATAGTTAATTGGAAGGGCAATCAGTGAGTCCAACCAGTGAACCAAGAAAACTGATTTCAAAGTGAATAAAAATTAATAGTTACTAAAACTTAATCAATTCTCTATTTGGTGAGTCCAATCAGTGAACCAATATTTCAATGCGAGTAAAATGGCATAGTTTAAGCAAATCCAAATAAAAGCAATTAAATGGAAGGGCATATTTCCATGCAAGGAATGTCCTTAGCCTGCAATTCCATTTCCTTAAATCTACTATTCAATAAAATATACACATATAGTACTAACAGGGGGAAAAACTTTGAAATCTGTCTTTAAGTGGTAAAAATCCCAAGTTTAAGACACCAAACAATTCAAATGCCACAAAATAATAGCAAATACTAACACTTATAGAGGCTAAAGTTGAAAAGTGATCTCACCATGTCACAGTGCCTTTCATGTGGGGTGGAACTAAAAGGAAAATTAGCACAATCGTGCCATGAATGCGCAAAATCTTTGCATGCAATCTGCAACCAAATCAGAAAATATAGAATTAAAGTTGGTGTCAGAGACATGGTGCCTACATTTTCCCCGGAAACAAAAAATATGTAAAAAAAAAATGCAAATTTAATAAAGAAAAAAATGAGGAAACAAGGCCATGGGTGTGCAGAAGGTAACAGAAGGAAAAAAGTTTTATATAAGATAATGAAGCAAAAGTTGGTGCATTGAATATTGATGCAGTTCAGCTAACAAATGTCCCCTAGATAAACTTAGCCCAGGAATACAAGTACTTCAAAAATAATTTCAGATCAAGCATATGTTTAGAATTTTCAAAGCACTGGCCCAAAAAAGGCCAGAACTTTCAACAGTTCAACCTCTCCACATGTGGTAAGTTCTAACCTGTCAGGTTCTGCCACATGGAAAATTCATCAAGTAAATGTACATTTCATTAAAGCCATACTAAAGGGCAAAACACCACTGTACAGGCAAGGAACTAGCACTTTTTTTATCAGCAAAAAATAAAAATGTTATTAATAAAAAAAAGAAATAAGTACAAAGGAGGACAAGCAGTCCACCCACCAAGAATGAACAGTACAAAACTAAAATAAACACCTAACTAAAGCTATTCCTGACACACTAAATCCAGTTAGCTTGGATAATAAAGAAGAGAATCCCAACAAACTCATTTGAAACAAATGCCCAAAAAAGAAAAACTCAATCCAGCATCACACAACAAACCCCAAATAGGTTATAGCCAAAAACCCATAGCTCCATTTCTGCTCTACAATGTAAAATAAGGGGGTCCACTAACTCAGCTTCTTCTATGAACATGATACACCAATTGGGAAAAACAAAATTCTTATTTACAAGATTATCAATCATCAAGCACTAGTCCAAAACCACTGTCCAAGTAAAGAAAGCAACCTTTGATGGAGCTCGAGGCCTACAAACCCTAGACATTGGAAGCTGGCTTCCTCACCTCTGAATAAGATATTAAAATAAGATTTCACAGAAAACTTCCCATCCTAGGCCCCTTTCCACACTAACATATAATTTGACCCCCTCCAAACACCTCTGTCAATTGCAGCTAATTCAAAGATGTCATCACCCTATCCAAGTCCGTGTCATGAAGATTATTGTGAAGACAATATCCCACCCATCACATCAACTCTCCATGACACACAATCTTTTATACAAGCATTCTCACTAAAACATGGAGCAAAAGTAATGCTTATACTGAATGTTGGAGAAACACATACTCTTCAACCTTGGCCCAATTTTAGCCCTTCCTTTTCCCCTGTTTTTCTCTCTAGCCCTTTGTGTGTGTGTAAAGATCAGTTAAAAGCAAATACACATGACTCATAAACATATATAAGATTTGTTGGTATATATGCCCTAATACTTTCCTAAAAATTAAATAAACAATATATATACAGCCAGAGGAAGAGAAAAAAAAAACTCACCTTGACTGCAGCTCCAATGAAAAGTCCAACATAGAAGATCAACTGAAGAAAACAATCAATATTGAATGAAATCGGTGTATATACATACGCATCGATAGAACAAGAAATGAGCTAAATACTATATTTCAAAATAGTAAATTTGTAGCCACTACAGGTATAAAACCTACCTGTGATTAGAGACGAACGGGGCTTTTAGGGCTGCCATGAGAGGTATGAAAGAGTGAAAGAACGGTGAGCTGCCATGAGAGATAGAACTGTGAACTGTGAGATTCACGGTGAGATTGAGGGTGCCGGCGGTGGCTGACGATCAGCGGCAATGGCAGTTGGCGGCGAGAGAAACCAATGGCAACGGCGAGGGAATAGGAGATGAGAGACTACATCGACAGAGAGCCAGAGAGGCGTATGTACCTAGGGATACAGAGACATGGGAAATTGGAAAATAAAATTGGGGAAAAAGAAGAGGGAAGCAAAGAGTTGAAGTGCTAAACGGCATCATTTTGGTTTTTAATCTATAAATAATTAATATTTATAATAATTTCTTAACTGTGCTTCTATTATAAGGTGACTTATGTTAGGCTAATTATAGAATATATATTGAAAAACTGGCCGTTGGATTGGATAAATTTTTAATGAATTTCATGCTTGCCAAAAATCATAACAATCCAACGGTCGGTTTCTGAAAAAATTTCTTTGAAAAATTGCAACTATTTTGTTATTCAAAATATCACTATTTTTATCTAGTCAGATTTTTTCAAAAATTGACCAGTGGATTATTATGATTTTTGGAAAACATGAAATTCATTACAAGTTTATGTAATCTAACACTCAGTTTTCAAAATATGTTATGTAATTGGCTTTCCTGCAAGGTCACCTTACACAACTTTGCGAAAGGTGTACCTTATAATAGACTCATTAAATTTCTTAAATAATAATAAACTCATTAAATTTCTTAAATATTTTTTTGGAACTTTTGAATAATTATTAAACAAGATATTTGAAAATCTTATAGGGTTCATGGTATAATAATAGACTCATTAAAGTTCTTAAATATTTTTATTACTATTTTCTGAAATTCTGACGTTGAATCATCATGTTTTTTTGCATACAAGACATCCATAGGTACAATATTAAATCAAAAGGAATTAAATTATGTAAGCATGAAGCCCATAAACAAGAGTGGGATAAAGATTTTGAAAAACTAACCGTTGGATCATATACTATACTTATGCATGAGTGGTATGTCAAAAATCATAGCGATCCAACGGTCAGTTTCTCATAAATGTCAATAAGAAAAACTGTGACAGTTTTCGGCCATCGCAGTTCTACATAGCTATTTTATGAAATCCTGATATTGGATCACCATGATTTTTTGCATGCATGACATCCATGGGTACATTATCTTAATCCAATGGTCAGTTTTTCAAAATATGCATCCCACACTTATCTATGGGCTTCATACGCGCTTACAAAAACTAACCATTGGATTAGATAATGGACCTGTTGATGTCATGCATGCCAAAAATCATGATGATCCAACGACAAAATTTCAAAGTATAGCTATGAAAAAATATAACCGTGGAAAACTGTTTGGTTTTTCTTAGTGACATAATGAGAAACCGACCATTGGATTACTATGATTTTTGGCATATATGAAATACATAAGTATAGTAACTGATCCAACAGTCATTTTTTCGAAAAATGGATCACACAATTGTCTATGGGATTTATGCTGACATAAAGTTATATAAGCATATGCTGACTTGATCATTCCTGCGTATATAATTATTTATGTATATCAATATTAAATATATAAATAGTGGCATAAATTATAAAACACTTATGTTACGAATATACGAGTATATAACCCCTATGACTATATAATAATTTAAAAGTTTGAAATAAATATCCAAAAGTCTTAGAGTCTTAACCATGAGGTCCAATTTTGTACCATGAGGTACTTGAGATGTTCA
>JAESVK010000811.1:1031593-1094920 GCA_017140935.1 Hamamelis virginiana
TATTTCTGGTTTGCAGAGTAGAGAGAGAAAGGGGGGAGGGGAGAGAGAGTTTTAGAGAGAGAAGTTTGAAGATTCAGTCAATGTTGGTCTCTGATTCTTAGGAGTATTTCTGGGTTGCAGGATATACATACACATATATTTCAGATATATAAAGAGAGAAGGGTTAGGATCAAGCTATTGTAGGTTGCTTTCCGGAGACAAAAGTTGCAAGTTAGTCATTTCTGAGTCTTAAAGGTTGGTCCTTGAATCTGTTTTTGCTTGCTTTCTTCGATCCCCACTTCAGGGGAAAAAAAAGTGATTTTGTATTCACTTTTTCTCTTTTCTTTGGAAATTAGGGTGTTTTTTTTTTTTTTGTCATGTTTTCTTCTCATTTGGGTTGTTAAAAATTGAACTTGTAATTTTTTTTAGCTGGGTTTTTCTTCTTCTTACTGTATTTCTGTGCTCATAGAAACAGTAGAGGGTGAGGAAGCGCTGTTTGTGGTGGCTGTGGTGGAGTGCTCTGAATGTTAGCAAAAAGTCAAATCAAATTTAAGGTATATTTCATATTTATGGCATCAAAATTTTCTATTAATTATAGTGGGGTTGGTCCCGTTTTGAAACTTTTAAATACACTCTTGGTATCTACAACTGTAGATAGAGACTCCTATCTTCTCTTCAAAGGAAAGTCTCTATATTTCTCTATATATATACCAGTGTATATATATCCATCTGGCTATATTTATGGTGATATATATATGGCAATACAGCTAGACTGTTCAAATCTTGGCCGTTGGATTTAGATCAGATCCAAGTTACCATAGCCTTTTGAGAAATCCCATTCTATATATAATCCACCACTATACAATTTCACCTTTGAAAAGTAAAGTTGCAGTTTTTATTGCTATTACCAAAAGTATCCCCTTATGATCACTATATTTACCCTCTTTTCTTTTCATAATACATAGTAGTTCATATGATTAATTTGATATTTAAAAGTTTATCTCGGTACTTATTTGCTGCCGACGGGCCTGTGTTGGCCGTTAAAGAAGTAACTTCTTTCTCTTTCATCTGCTATTATTTAAATTTTCCATTATATCACATAAAGTTTTGAATTTAATCTGCATTTGTATTTAATGATCACTTGAGAAAGCAGTTGAAAGGACTCGTGGGGCATCTTTTAGGTACTTTGATTTTGTTGGTCACGTCTTGTTTTCAGCAAACGAGCTCTGTGTGACATTACATGATTCTAGAAACTCTTGATTGATCTGGGGTCAATTTGTATTATATAATTATTTGTTTTTTTATTGTTGCTTTTTAGCTCTTAATTTATGTTTGATGATTGCAACTGCTCCTCTGCTTTTAATTTTCTATGACTAAAATCACTATCTTTTACATTACCTCTCATCTGGGTCATCTCTCTGAAGGTTTGGTTTCTGCAAATTTTCAGTTTTATCTGCTCTGGTAATCAATTTGATCTATACCCATATTGAAATTATGGTGGAAGATGGTGGAAATGAGGTTTTGGTCGATAACGAATCGGCCGAAAACTGTTTATTGCGTGCCCAAGAGCTTGTTCCGGTGGCCCTTGAGAAGTCTAGGGAGGTGAAGGGGTTTCCAGGTAGGTGGAAGATGATAATTTCGAAATTGGAGCAGATCCCATCGC
The DNA here is from genome assembly GCA_017140935.1 of Hamamelis virginiana. Taxonomy (NCBI): domain Eukaryota; kingdom Viridiplantae; phylum Streptophyta; class Magnoliopsida; order Saxifragales; family Hamamelidaceae; genus Hamamelis; species Hamamelis virginiana. The sequence continues at coordinate 1,033,236 of JAESVK010000811.1, forward strand.
GTCTATCAGATTTGTCAAGCCATCCTTGCTTCTCAAAGAATGCACTTTGTAAAGAGCAATTGCAGGCAGTTTCGAAGACCGTGAAAGAAGTTATTGAATTGGCGGAGTTAAGTGCGAAGGAGAAATATGAAGGGAAGCTGCGGATGCAGAGTGACCTTGATGCCTTATCGGGGAAATTGGATTTGAATTTGCGAGATTGTGGGCTTTTGATCAAGACGGGTGTGCTCGGTGAGGCTACTTTGCCTATAGCTGTGGCCGGCTCATCAGCAGAGCCAGAGGCTGCAACTCATTGCAATATAAGGGAATTGCTTGCCCGGCTTCAGATCGGGCACTTGGAGGCAAAACATAGAGCTCTTGACAGCCTGGTTGAAGTGATGAAAGAGGATGAGAAAAATGTTTTGGCTGTTTTAGGACGGAGCAATATCGCCGCTTTAGTCCATTTGCTCACTGCAACTTCTCCTCGAATCCGGGAAAAGACTGTTACTGTAATCTGCTCGCTTGCAGAATCCGGTAGCTGTGAGAGTTGGCTTGTTTCAGAAGGTGTTCTTCCTGCTCTTATAAGGCTGGTTGAGTCTGGTAGTGCAGTGGGTAAAGAGAAGGCGACAATTTCGCTCCAGAGATTGTCAATGTCCCCTGAGACGGCCCGTTCAATTGTTGGGCATGGAGGGGTGAGGCCTCTAGTTGAGATCTGTAGAACTGGGGATTCTGTTTCACAGGCTGCTGCTGCTTGTACTTTGAAGAATATATCTGCTGTGCCAGAGGTGAGGCAAATTCTTGCTGAAGAAGGGATTGTAAAGGTTATGATTACTCTTCTTGATTGCGGAATTTTATTGGGATCTAAAGAATATGCAGCAGAATGCTTGCAAAATCTTACTTCCAGCAATGACAGTCTTCGAAAGTCAGTTATTTCAGAAGGTGGAATTCGTAGCCTTTTGGTTTATCTCGATGGCCCACTGCCGCAAGAATCTGCTGTTGGGGCATTGAGGAATTTGGTGGGTTCAGTTTCTATGGAAGTTTTGGTTTCTCTCGGTCTTCTTCCCCGTTTGGTTCACGTGCTAAAATCTGGATCACTGGGTGCTCAGCAAGCTGCTGCCTCGGCAGTATGTCGGGTTTGCAGCTCAACAGAGATGAAGAAATTGGTGGGTGAAGCTGGGTGTATTCCTCTGCTTGTCAAATTGCTCGAGGCCAAATTGAATGGTGCTAGAGAAGTTGCTGCACAAGCAATTTCTAGCCTCGTGACCTTTTCCCCAAATTGCAGAGAAGTTAAAAAGGATGACAAAAGCGTGCCAAATCTTGTCCAGTTGCTAGACCCAAGTCTGCAGAACACTGCCAAAAAATATGCAGTTTCCTGCCTCGCATCTCTCTCTTCGAGCAAGAAATGTAAGAAACTGATGATTTCGTATGGAGCAATTGGGTACCTTAAAAAGCTTACTGAGATGGACATCCCTGGTGCCAAGAAGCTACTTGAGCGGTTGGAAAGAGGGAAGTTGAGAAATCTTTTTAGCAGGAAGTAGAGGATGCAAATGCAATGCTAGTCTTCTTTTGTATAATGGAAGTTTTCTTTTCATTTCTTTTCTCGTATGATCGTTGTTTCATTGCCTGTATGAAACAATGCAGTGTTAATGATTTGAATTGCAGTGTCCACGCGATAATCTATATGCAAATCAATGTTTTATTATCTATAAATATGTAATCCTGCTATGTTTTGTCTCTTCTGTGTAATATATATATACAGAAATGATCTAGTTTGTAAATCTTGCTGAAGCTTACAGAACTTTGGATATGATGCTTTCTGATTATCCAAGATGCTGTAATGGCATTTACCCCCCCCAAAAAAAAAAAAAAAAAAAAAAAAAGAAGCCCCCGCTCTAGCATTTGTAACAAGGTAAGCTGTAATTGAAAGGCTTTTGCATCATTATTTTCCAGTATCTGTAACATTCTCCTCTTTACCTTGGTAGGTATTATATGGGATTAAAGTGTGCTAAATTGTGTTTGAAGGATGCAAAGCAGTGCTGACAGGTAATATTCGCTTATGGGTAAATTCCCTATTGCTTTGTAATGCTGCTTTTTAGTCTTTCTTTATTCATAAGATAAACCTGCAACAAAATGATTGTTTCAGATTTTCCTTGAAAGCTTTCTTGAATGCATGTTGAAAGATTGCTTCACATTTTATTTAGGTCCAATTAAAATCTATATATGTGCGTGTGCGTGTGTCTAATGATGTTTGTTCAAATATACATATCTGCGATTACCTTGAACTATTAGGAAATACATTGTGAGTTTTTTAGCAATCAATTCATTAAACTAGCAATGTATGCGTTTTTTTTTGCACTTCCACTATCAGAATCCAACTTTTCTCCTTGGAAAATTGGAGATCTTTGGTGGAATGATGTTTCAAACAATGGTTCATTCTGTAAGCAGTGATGCATTTGGTGGTATGTTTATTTTAAGAAATATGGTTTTATACTATGATAGAATTCTCTTTTTGCTATTAGAATGGTTGTTGCTATTAGAATGGTTGTTGCCAGTCACATTAGTCCCATTTGTGGATGGACATTTTCTTTAATTCAAAATTTGTTAGTGCTGCCTCCATTTCAGCCATGAGTAATCAGTTTGAGGAAGAATAAAAATCCATATATAGTCTTGAGCTCTAAGAAAGGGGAAAAGTAAAGAATACATTTACACCACATATTCTGAAACTGAACTTTATCACTACTAAAATTCTCTAGCTTTTTGAGGTCCATAATGTTACAAATTCAACGATGTTGCACGTCTTCCTGTTCCTCCTTGTCATTTTCACTTTCAAAAACCCACCTTGGATCTGCACCCACAGGTCTCAAAAACCCCTCCTTTGATCTTGACATTTTCACTACTAAAATTCTAGGCTTCTTTGGGTCCATAATGTTACAAATTTGATATGTTGCACATTTTTCTCTTCCTCCTCCACCTTTTGCCGTTTAATGGGTAAAACCTATTCGATAAGGCTCTCAAAAACCCAACTTGGAACCTCACCTACAGGTCCAAAAAATCCCACCTTGGATCTTTTTCGGAACAAGGCAACTTGATAACTCCGATCAAGTTCACGAGGTCAGCCACACTATGCCTAATAGTTTTAGGATTTTGTAGATTGTGGGTTTTGTTCTTTTTCATTTTCCCCGCTTTTCTTGGCAACCAAACACAACCCATTTCCGAAAATAGACTCAGAATGCCTGCCACAAATCTTGACCTACTAAAGCTCTTAAGGAAAAGATAATCCCAACACATATTGTTTCTTGTTTTTTAGTGCTGGCACTACCAAAAATTACAAAAACTAATATGACATCATTGAAGATATTGTTTGTTATATGCAGCAACAACAGCACTGAGATTTGTGGCCCCTCCTTCAGTTTGGTATGTGATTTCACTCTCTCAGGTCATCCATCAGCATCACCAAATTGAATTACGGCACTGGGATGTCTTCGTGACTGATAACGGTTCGGTATACCGAACCGAACCTAAAACCTCATCTCTAAATATGGGAATACATGCCACTAGATAAACACCTCATCAGCTTCATTTCTAAACATTTATGCCCTTGTATAACTTCACAAGACCAAATATATTCACATGTAGGCCTTTCTGATGTAACCCACAAACAGGGGGTAATTTTGAAAATTGCATATTAGGGCTTGTGTATTTCGTGAAAATTTTCACAATTTTTATTTAAAAAAAAAACAGAAAACGACATAAAAATGTATTTACTTGTAAAAAATGAGAACTATTTTCAAGAAAATGAATTCAATTTTTAAGAAAATGTCAAAACATTAAAAAGACCTTTTTTTTTGTATTTTCACGAAAACTGAAAGTAAGGATTATATTGTGGCAATGCTTATAAACATAGAAAAAAAATATGTAGACCAACTGTAAAACCAAAAAATGAAAATAATAAAACATATAGAGATGATATATAGTTTTGAAAACAGATTTAATTTTTACAAAGTAAACATATTTTCTAAATTTTGAAAACTGAAAATGAAAACTGTTTTTAAAAAATTTTCACAGAAAATAAAAATTGTAAAAATTTTCACAAAGTAAACAGGACGTTAATATTTCCTTTTCTCTCTCTTCTTTCTTCTTATGAAAGCTAACCAAATAAGAGAAATTTATATATTTTTTTAACTTTTTCTCCTGCCTATCCAAATAAGGTAGAAAGAAAATTACTCTTATCTTCTTTTCTTGAAAGAGAATCTTTTATTTTTTTTCTCCAAATCTCTCAATCTAAACAGTGTTACTATTGCAATGGGTAGGAACTCATGCAATAAAATTGTAAAACGAAAATAAAATTTCTTTGGGAGGGGGAAAGCTATTCGAAAAGTTTCTAAAACTGCGTAGACTTATTCTTACAAGTCTTCGGGTACAATTCAACCACTCTTAACCAAAGGATGTAAATGAATTGGGCTGATATAAAGCACAATAATAAGCTGCTTGAACTTGGTTTGATAAATTGAAAGCTCAAAGGTACATTTAAGCTCAACTTGCATGCTTTGCTTGCAAGCTACAATGGTTTGTTCTTTTATTATTATTAATATTATTATTATTATTATTATTTTTCACCTGATAGAAGTTTATCACTATCCCAAGTCTTCCTTAGTTTTAACAAATGGGTATAGATGGATTTTGATGTATTCAAATTCGAGATCATTTATCTTTGAAAAAAGAGAAAGATATGTGCAATAGATATATGCTACTAGATTAATAGGCTATCAACCAATGAAATTGGCCTGAGGTGAAGGAATGGGCTGTAAACCCAAACATCCTGGATTCAAAACCAAGAAAACTTTTGGCCAGCCACCAGTTTGGACATTATATGATTCTATGAGGCAATGGTCCTACATGGGAAGTAGGGATTAGTCGGGTTCTGATAGTTCGGACACATCGTTGCTTGGCAAAAAAAGAGAGGGTATTGAGGTTTATAATCGATTTTAAACTATGTTTTTATCAAGAAAATTCCAAACATTTTATTTGGACAATGTATTAGTGAGTTAAACAGCAAGCATTGTAGATTCTAATAAGGTTTAAGGGCCCGTTTGCATTAACTTTTCCTAAAAATTAGTCCTGTAGCTTAAAATTCTACTTAATTTAAGAATTGAAGTGGAATAATAATCACTTTTGGACAACTTGAGAGGTGATAGAATAGGTAGCAAAATTTTCATACTATAAGTGATTGTGGCAAAAGTTAGGGAACTCCAACTTTTGCTACAATCACTTCTTATATGAAAATTTTAATACGTGAAGACATTCTTTTAATATAATTTTAAAGAGATGTGTTAAAAAGTAGTTCTCCAAAAGTGATTTTATAAAAAGCTAGTGCAAATGGGCCTTAAGAGCATCTCTAATGGGGAGGTTCTATTTGAGTCTTTCATTTTCATATTTGAAAGCGCATCAGTGCCAAAATAGGAGCTCCTCCCATAATGGGAAGCTCCCATACCTGACTCAATTGTGCTTCAATGGATTTGAAATTGGAAGGAAGTATGATAAAGGATATTTGGGAGGAGATGGCAATTGTTAAATAATTTCCCAAATATGGGAGGCATTGGTGCCATTGCCAAATTTGAAAGTCATGAATGGCACCCCATTGGAGCACCTTTCTTTTGGCATGGCTCCCAAATTTGGGATGGCAATCCCAAATGGAAGTTCATTGGAGATGCTCTAAATACAATATTGAGACTTGTTTAGTTAATTTAGAAAATTTAACCGGGTTACTTGTTTTTATTTGATTTTAATATAACATCAATATATATATATATATATATATATATATATATATATATATATATATATATATATATATATATATATATTTTCTCTCAAGAAGCCCATTGAACTAATGAGCTACACAACAGGAGGTGACCCTCTCCTTTTCCTTAAACCCTCCCCAACCTGATAAAGATAGGGCTTGAACCCAAATCTGTGGTATGACCGCCAAGATACTTTACCAGAATATCAATTACAACATTTATATTTACAAATTGAATTACGGCACTGAGATGTCTTCGTGACCGATAACGGTTCGGTATACCGAACCGAACCTAAAACCTCATCTCTAAATATGGGAATACATGCCACTAGATAAACACCTCATCGGCTTCATTTCTAAATATTGAAGAGAGTAGAGATGGAGAGAATAAGAGAAAGGAAAGACAAATAATAAAAAAACATTTATGCCCTTATATAACTTCACAACACCAAATATATCCACATGTAGGCCTTTATGATGTAACCCACAAACGGGGGGTAATTTTGAAAATTGCATATTAGGGCTTGTTTACTTCGTGAAAATTTTCATAATTTTCATTTTCAATAAAAATAGAAAATGGCATAAAAATGCGTTTACTTGTAAAAAATGAAAACTATTTTCAAAAAAATGAATTTAGTTTTTAAGAAAATGTGAAAACATCAAAAAGATGTTTTTTGTATTTTCACGAAAACTGAAAACAAGGAATATATTGTGGTAATGCTTATAAACATAGAAAAAAAAAATATGTATACCAACTGTAAAACCAAAAAATAAAAATAATAAAACATATAGAGATAATATATAGTTTTAGTAAATGCATTTATACTATTTTTAGATTTTGAAAACAGATTTAATTTTTGCAAAGTAAACATATTTTTTAAATTTTGAAAACTGAAAATGAAAACTGTTTTTAAAAAATTTTCGCAGAAAATAAAATTGGTAAACATTTTCATGAAGTAAACAGGGTGTTAATATTTCCTTTTCTCTAACCAATAAGAGAAATTTATAATTTTTTCAACTTTTTTGTCCTACCTATCCAAATAAGGTAGAGAGAAAATTACTTAATATTTCCTTTTCTCTAACCAAATAAGAGAAATTTATAATTTTTTCAACTTTTTCTCCTGCCTATTAGGCAAATAAGGTAGAGAGAAAATTACTTAACTTTCTCCGCTATTCTTTTCTTTAAAGAGAATCTCTTATTTTTTTTCTCCAAATCTCTCAATCCAAACATAGTGTTACCATTGCACTGGGTAGGAACTCATGCAATGAAATTGTAAAACGAAAATAAAATTTCTTTGCGAGGGGGAAAGCTATTCGAAAAGTTTCTAAAACTGCGTAGACTTATTCTTACAAGTCTTCGGGACCAAAGGATGTAAACGAATTGGGCTGATATAAAGCACAGTAATAAGCTGCTTGAACTTGGTTTGATAAATTGAAAGCTCAAAGGTACATTTAAGCTCAACTTGCATGCTTGCTTGCAAGCTACAAACTATGGTTTTTTTTTTTTTTTTCACCTGATAGAAGTTTATCCCTATCCCAAGTCTCCCTTAGTTTTAACAAATGGGTATACATGGATTTTGATGTATTCAAATTCGAGATCATTTATCTTAGAAAAAAGAGAAAGATGTGTGCAATAGATATATGCTACTAGATTAATAGGCTATTAACAAATGAAATTGGCCTGGGGTGAAGGAATGGGCTGTAAACCCAAACATCCCGGATTCAAAACCAGGAAAACTTTTGGCCAGCCACCAGTTTGGATGTTATATGATTCTATGAGGCAATGGTCCTACGTGGGAAGCAGGGATTAGTCGGGTTCTGATAGTTCGGACATATCGTTGCTTGGCAAAAAGAGAGAGGGTATTGAGGTTTATAATCGATTTTAAACTATGTTTTTATCAAGAAAATTCCAAACATTTTATTTGGACAATGTATTAGTGAGTTAAACAACTTGCATTGTAGATTCTAATAAAGTTTAAGGGCCGGTTTGCATTAACTTTTCTTAAAATTAGTCTCGTAGCTTAAAATTCTACTTAATTTAAAAATTGAAGTGGAATAATAATAACTTTTGGACAACTTGAAAGGTGATAGAATGGATGGCAAAATTTTCATACTATGAAGTGATTGTGACAAAAGTTAGGGAACTCCAACTTTTGCTACAATCACTTCTTATATGAAAATTTTAATACGTAAAGACATTGTTTTAATATAATTTTTAAGAGATGTGTTAAAATGTAGTTCTCCAAAAGTGATTTTAGAAAAAGCTAGTGCAAATGGGCCTTAAGAGCATTTCTAATGGGGAGGTTCCATTTGAGTCTTCCATTTTCATATTTGAGAGTGAAACAGTGCCAAAATAGGAGCTCCTCCCATAATGGGGAGCTCCCATACTTGACTCAATTGTGCTTCAATGGACTTTAAATTGGAGGGAAGTATGATAAAAGATATTTGCGAGGAAATGACAATTGTTAAATAATTTCCCAAATATGGGAGGCATTGGTGCCATTGCCAAATTTGAAAGTCATGAATGGCACCCCATTGGAGCACCTTTCTTTTGGCATGGCTCCCAAATTTGGGATGACAATCCCAAATGGAAGTTCATTGGAGATGCTCTAAATACAATATTGAGACTTGATTAGTTAATTTAGAAAATTTAACCGGGTTACTTGTTTTTATTTTATTTTAATATGACATTTCAATATATATATATATATATATATTCTCTCAAGAAGCCCACTAAGCTACTGAGCTACACAACAGGAGGTGTCCCTCTCATTTTCCTTAAACCCTCTCTATCCTGATAAAGATAGGGCTCGAACCCAGATCTGTGGTATAACCCCCAAGATACTTTACCAGAATATCAATTACAACAATTATATTTACAAGATGCTAGCATGAGTCTCAAAACGAAGAACAGCAATTCAAAATACCATCCCTTCCACCGAGTGGGCTGGCCTCACTAGGTAATCAGGTTGCTTATCTCACCAATTTCGAGCCAAGCCAGTAGTTTAATTGTCGTCGTATATATTTTTTTCCCTCAAAAAACTATGGAAATAATATTAACAAAAAAGAGTAAATTATTTTTGACAAAACTTAATTTTCATTAAATTTCAATATTGTTCTCTTCCAGATTCCCAACATCCAAACACACCTTTAATAGAAAATTAGGCGTGTACGTAATGCTTATAAAGGCAGCAAAAGAGGGAGAGAGAAGGATAGTCTGCTGTTGTAAAGTTTGAATTGTAGGCTCCTCGTGATCCGTTGAAGCGAACCCAATCACCAGATTCGTTGTGTGAACTTAAAGAAATATGGTATAATACACTCACACCGCAACAGAAGAGTACAGCGAGCCTACAACCGTTGGATATAATCTCAAAGAAAAGAAGAGAATAGAATGATACGCATGAGAAGATATGAAATCATAAAAAAAAATTATTGACAGTAATGTTAAAAGTTTTGTTTCATAAGTGTAACTTTTAGGGGTATTTTTGGGTTACAATTGAAAAATCAGGGGAGGCAAATGGAATTTACATATTTTTTGTTTGTTTGTTTCCGAAAGGAGAAGATTGACCAAACAAGCCTTTATCAGAGCCTATCACAGAGGAAAACGGACAGAACGCTGTTGGCTGAGAAGCCTGAGGCTCTGAATTTAGTGAGAGAGAGAGAAATAACAGAGCGGTCGCGGTTTCCAAGGCCCAATCCTCCGGCACTCCCCCCGGTAAACCCTCCTCTCCCCTCCTATTTTCTCTCTCTCTGTACATATACATATGTAGTACATAGGGAATCCACGAACCCTAGTTCTTCGATCGTTGATTTACTTCAGGTATTTACGAAGAAAAATATTTATTTGTTACAATCTTTTTTTTTCAGTCTCTTTCAGAACCGATTTATCTCTGTATAATGATCTCGTTAGCATATATTTATCTTCATATTGTGTGGAAGATTCACTTGATAACTAGATATTGTAATTTGATTAATTTTGTCCATTTCTTCTTTGTCTAGTCAGTTTTTATTGGTTATGAGTATGGATTTTGGCGATTTGAATTTGTATGTTTTGATTTCATTTGTTAAATTCGATATTATTTGCTCATTGGGCTACCCTCTGGTTGGTTGCTACGAAAATGGAAGGAAATGAAAATTTTGAGTGTTATGATTCTTGGTGTTTGTCTGTGTGTTTTTAAATGAAAAAAAAATCAATTCAACTAAACCAAACAATTGTATTCAGCTCAACTTAATTGGATGAGCTGAACAGAGCTGAATCATATTCCTTGAAAAAATAAATTCAAGGAATACGATTTTTGTGGTGGACATGATTTTTCCGCACATGAGGTCCTCACTTCACTTGTCTCAAAACCTGCGAACCTGCGCTCTAACATGGAGCTTGCCAAAAGAGCTCCAATGCCAGTCAATTTAATCTAAAAAATAGAGGTGTTTGAGCTGTACTGGGGATAGATTGCATACCTCCGTTTGTCTGATGGGTTCCCCTTCTTATAGATGAGGTTGTTTCTCTTTTTGGGACAGGTTAAGTACATGTCCTGTTAGCCCCTTACTTTGGGCCGTGCTTATGCCAAGTGAGGTCTATTTGCAGGTTGTTTTATTTTTAGGCCATGCCCTGTGCTGGCTTGCTTGTATTCTATGTCAGGTTATAGGTGATTTGTAGGGCCTGTTGACAAGTCAAATTAGCTTCTTTCCTTGTGGAATTCTTTCGGGTATGATCTATTTGCAGGTTGCTTTTTTGTTAGGCCACATCCTGGGCATGGCTCTCTTCTGTTATTTGTTAGGTTATAGGTGATTTGTGGGCTCAATTGACTAAACAAATTAACTTATTTCTTTGTGGAATATTTTTGGCTCCCACATTGCCTCCCTTTTCTCCTTCTCCGGAGGTTTGTTTTGGGGAAGGGGAAACACTTCTCTTCTTTGGACTTTTTCCAGGTCTAGATGCAATTTCTAGCTGTAGAGATTTTTGGTCCCATCTTTTGGATAACGATAAGGCTTTTTATGCCCTTAAACTGGTGAGCTAGAGATTGTTGGACTGATTTACAAGTAATGTTTGAGATTTATGTGCTTCCAATGTGTCGAGGTGGGAGGCTTGTTTAAGAATTTTTTGCCCAACTTTGTGTTAGGGCTTTACGTGTTCCCCAAGCTAGGAGGCTTCCCCCCCCCCCCGCCCCCTAACTGCCAAATTTCTAAAGTTAGTGGTGCCCCTTTAGTTGATATTGTGGACCTATTTCATAATCCAGAATTTAACGCTTAGGCTTTAAGTGCCCTTGAGCTGATATCCTCCGCACGAAACAAACCCAACGAGATTAATAGCTCGGGGCACCATAAGTCTAAGAATTAGATTATTAGGCTACAAACAGGTCCATTAAGGTAATAAACTAGAGGGACAATAATGATAAATCTGAAAACTTATGTCCACTAAGAACATCTCCAATGCAAAAGTGTCATTTGAGGTGCCAAGTTAAATTTTGGCACCCCAAATAGTGCCATTGCCAAATTCGCTCCAAGGTGCTTCAATGCGTAAGTGCCAAATTTTGGCACTTGCTATCAATTTGACATATTTACCCTCATGCTCCTAACTAACTTCCAACTATTTTTAAAAAATTATTTACAATTCCATATATAATATTTTTATTCTTTGTAATGTACAAAATTAATTAATTAATTTTTTATTCTAATTTAATAATTTAATATTCGGAATTTTTTTAATTTACTCATAAAATTAGCTAAAATATATATACATATATACATATACTTCTCTCATCGAAATGTCTCATCGAAATGTGGATCAAATATTTTGAGAAACCGACCGTTGGATTAGATACTCTTTTTATGTATGTCATGCGTTCCAAAATCACAGTAATCCATTGGTCGGTTTTGCAAAACATCACCATGAAAAACTATTACTTAGAAGCATTGAAATTTTTTATAGTGAGATTTTTTAAAATCTAACTGTTGGATCAATGTAACTTTTGGTATATATGACTTGCTTAAGAAGAATATCTAATCTAACGGTCGGTTTCTCAAAATATTCGAGCCACATTAATGTTTTAAGAATGAAGAATTGAAAAGTAAAAATAAGAATAGAAAAAAGGTAAGGAAAATATGCCCCGAAACAATTCATCTATCCTTGTTTATGCCAAATACAAGGTATAAACTTACATAAAATAACTTAGAGGATCCAAAGCAAAAACACCAAGCATAAACATAGGGGTTAAATATGACTTGGCTGAGAAGAGTCAGAAGACTCGTAGCATCAAAGGAGGCGACAAAGTGTATCTTCCAGCACCAATGAGATCGAACATGCAAGGAACGTCGGGACTCGCAGCACTTAGTGCCTGTGAGAAGATGCAAAGCAACATTAACGGGAAGGAAGAAGGAGAAGAAGAAGACGGCAACTAGATTCGCAGTTGAGGTATGGTTTTTGTTGTTATTGTTTGGTGGATGAGAAAATGAAGGAAAATAAAAGAAAATGAATGGATATATTGGTGTGTTTATTGTTTTGCTTTAAAAGAAAGGTAAAAGTATGATTTTTCTTTCTTTTCTTGCATTTTCTCAGCTGCCAAACACCCTTACCCATTTCATTTTAATCCAAAATCAATTGGATATAGTTGGGATTTGGGGAAAAATGCTGATCTGGCTTAAATGGCAGCTGCCATTTGTGATGCCAAATTTGGTAGCCCAAGCTGCCATTGCCAAAATTTGGCACCTCCAATGGCACACCATTGGAGTATGTTTTTTGGATGCCAATGCCATTTTTTTAGCAATGGCAGCCCATTTGGAACCTCCATTGGAGATGCTTTAGTTGGAAAAAAGCATTGTTATCAAACCCGGACCGGACCGGTCAGTTCAACCGGTTGAACCGGTCCCCTCTCCGGTTGGTTTTACCCACAAAAACCCATTTTTTAAAAAAACCGTTCAACCCGGCGGTTCAACCAGATCAACCGGTTAAAAAACCGGTCAACTCGTTTTTTTAAAGGTGCTAAAATGACTAAAATAGTCCCAATATTTTTAAAATTTCTTAAATCCAAGAAGGCTAAAAAAGGCAAATTAGTCTTAAAAAATCCCAAATAACAAAAAGAAACCAAAGCACCTAATTTAATAATACAATATTCTTATCTTGCATTTTAAAAAATATATATAATAAAGATTGATCAATAGTAATTATCAATTTTCAATTTTGATGACTGCACATAAATTCAAATATATGAATTAATTGTACAAACATTTAAAAAAATTTATATTTTGAATCATTTACAGCTTTTATTCTAATAAATAAATAAATAAATAAATAAATAATATATTTATGACGTCACAGTTCAACCCGGCGGTTCAACCGGTTGACCCTTAACCCGGTAACTTTTCCGGTTCGATGAACGGTCCGGGTTTTAAAACAATGGAAAAAAGTTATCTAGAATCGGATTATATTGTGTTAAATAATCACTTGAAAATAAAACAGTTTGTATAAAAATTCTATAAAGTACAAAATTATATACCAATTCATTAAAGAATAAGATGAAGTAGAGAAAGACAACTTGAATAATAATTTTGTCAAAGCAGAAAATTATTCAAGTAAGAACTATATATATATATATATACAGAAACGATCCATTAAGGACCGGTCCTCATCTTACGATAAGGTCCATTCACCATTTTCTCACTTAGGATAGGTATTTTGAAAAACCGACCGTTGGATTAGATAATAATCTCATGTATGTCATGTCTGCCAAAAATCAAGGTGTTCCGATCATTGGTTTTCAAAATATAGTTCATTTTCATTGTAACAGTATTTAACGTTGGATGTTGTAACAATTGTTTAACCGTCTGTATTTTAAAAACTGACGGTTGGATCACTGTGATTTCTGGTAGACACGATATAAATAAGAAGATTATCCAATCCAACGGTCAGTTTTTCAAAATACCTATTCTAATGGTGAATGGACCTTACTGTAAGATAAGGACCGGTCCTTAATGGATCATTTCTCTCTCTCTCTCTCTCTCTATATATATATATATATATCAGGGTTTTAAAAATCGGCCGATCCCATACGTATCGGGTGATACGTATCGGAAATTCAAGGCACCTGTACGATATTTACGGCTTTACGGTATGGGAATCGTAGTTCACATGGTATCGGGGCCGATACCATACGTATCGGGGTGTAACGGTCCTGTACACCGTTCCGATACACCATATGAAGAAACCCAAATGTCAGAAATTTCAGAGTTTCTTGATAAATTCGGACATTTATTTGCTTTTTCTTAAAAAAAAATGGTAAAATCTACCCATTTTATGCATTCAATGTTGGAACTGAGAAGATTAGAAGAAGAAATCAAAAGAGAAGAGGAGAGAAGGAGTCAGAAGGAGAACTGGCTTGCGAAGTTGCTGCCACCAGGAGTACACCACCGGCGACACTGCCGCGGACCAGATGGAGCCACGCCGACTTCCCTGACGTCGTCCGGTAAACAATCGCAAGCCACCTTCTTCGTCGTCCGGTGAGGCGGTGAGTCTCCTTATATATATATATACACACATACGCAGCAGCGCTGAAGACTGAAGAGTCGCCCTCGGAGTGTTAGAATGATCCCGAGTGTGAGTGATGGTTATATATAAATTGAGTCAAAATTGGGGTGGAAAAGTCAAAATTGATATTTTATTTAATTTTTTCACACAAATCAAAGCCTGTTAATAAATTATTAATAGTATAAAAATTCTAAATTAGTATACATTATTTAAGGCTAATTTTTCTATATTATTTAAATAGAGTGTAGATTATTTTTTAATAATTTTTAAAACTATATTAATTTTATATGACTTTTTATAAATAATAATTTTTTATATAAATTTATAAATCATAAAAATTTTAAAATAAAAACATTAAAAACAATGAAAAACATTTATTAAAATAAATAAATAAATTCAAAACCTTTTAAAAATTTTATTAAAAAAATTTCAAAAAAATAATTTTTTTAAAAAATATAATAAAATTAAAAAAAGTGTAAAGGGTTGTTATAAAATTATTATAAATCAATTTATACTTAAAAAATTATAATTTAGTTTCAATTCAACTAAACTAGCAACATATATAACTTATTTTCAATTTGTTTGAAATGATAATATTTCATATCAAAATTTTATATAAATAATTTTATATAACTATGTATAAATAATAACTTGTTATATAAATAATGAAATATATAAAATTACTACTATGATGAGGTGCACTTAATACTAGAGACACTTACGGTAAATTTTTTGAAAAACTGACCGTTGGATTAGATACTCCTATTATGTATGCCATGCCTGCCAAAAATCAAAGTGATCCAACGGTTGGTTTCTGAGAAAACTGACTGTGAAATAATTTTAATTGATTAATATATTTTTGAAGACTTGATAACTTGAAATAAATGCACTAGAACTCTTTGAAAACATTAATATATAGTACTAAAAGGTTAATACACGCATATCACTGCGTTTGGGGGTTGGTGTGAAAAAAAAAAAAAATTCACGGCCACGGCGCCCGATACCCGTTACGTATCACCCGATACCCGTTACCCTTTACCGTTACCCGTTACGGACCCGTTACCCGATACTTAAAACCATGATATATATATATATAAAACATAAAATAAATAACTTACAAGTTTAGCAAAATTTGAAGCAGGAAATCGATTAAGAAAGTTGATCAAGGCAAGTGTTTGACACTTTGTCCTTAAGACAAAATTCGCCCCTCCTATTGGTGCTTAGAGTTCAATGGACGTCAGCCTTCCTGGATACAATGATCACGTTTGAAGATAAAGCACTATAATCTTCAAACACAGCGAACCAGCAATGCCTATCTCTTTCTCTTTAAAACAGTATGCAGACATTGAAAATGCAAGAATGCATGAACGAATTGAATGCCTGAATGAGTGAATCAATGTCCTATTTATTGAAGAAATGATGCCCCTTCGTGATGTGTTGAGGGCACCATTTGGGACATGACCCTGTGAAGAGTTGCAAAAACCAAACACAACTCTTCACCATTGCAGAACAGTCACAACTGTTCTGGAAGAGCTGCATAGCCAAATCTGGGTTATGGGTTGGCCCAAAAAGATAATGAGCTTGGTCTAAATGACCCGGGTCGGTTCGGTGAGGTCGGACACGCCCGTGTGGTTTGGACTAAGCCCAAGTTTGGGTAGGTACTCTCCCCTCACAAAACTTTGGTACCCCTTGGGGCCCCACCCATAGGTCCAATGTAAGGGTATATAAACACACAAGCTTCCCACTTTTTTCCAATGTGGGACAAATATGGCTATCACCTTCAACCACTTTCATTTGGGTGATTTTATACTACAATTTCACATTCAAAACATTAATATTTTGAGCTTATTAATACAACATATTAATCTCCTTCATGAGATGAATGTATTTCAATATGGGCCCACTTCAAAAGGCTTGTGGGACCCATATATAAATTAAGCTAAAGTAGCTTACTTAAGCTCAAAATATAACAATCCCCCACATGAATGAAAATTGGTTGGATAACTATGCATATGACAAATGTTAACTCAAGAGAGAGATAAGAAGAGTCCCCGTATCAGGAAAGGTAGCTTGTGGCCTTGAATCTTCCTTAGTGAAAGACTATCGGATTTGCTAGCTAATCAGTGAACATGATGTCTTGAACTGTTCAGCTCTTTTGTGCAAATCAAGACAATAGAATTCACACGGTTTCCTTTCGGACATTTTTGGTTCTCATGATTGTGTTCATTTTGGCCCTGAACAAACCTGGTTTTCATGAGTGCTTTAGAGAACTTAGCTTTATCCATTCTCATAGAAGCGGCCCCTTCTACACTCATATAAGTGATTCTTATTAAGAGTATCCTGCTATACCCCACTTGAAGAATTCAAGATATAAGAATCATTAAAAGCTTAGCTTAACCAGATTCACGCTACAGGCATCACAGTCTCATCATAGGAACAACAGGTAAGAGAAATCTCTTCGTAGTGATTCTTCTGAGTCACACACAATTAGGTTGTCCCTTTTGAACCTAGATCTTGGGATCTCCAGTCAGTTAGGTTGGGTTTCCATTATGGTAACTCTTAAATTTTAGGCTTTAAGCCCATTCCCCTCGATGAATTATATACTTGCTTTCTAGTCAAACCTTTAGTTAATGGATCCGCTACGTTATCTTTTGACTTTATATACTCTATGGAAATAATTCCATTAAAGAGAAACTGTTTCACGGCATTATGTCTTCGACGTATATGTTGAGACTTACCGTTATACATATCATTATGTGCCCTTCCAATACTTGTTTGACTATCACAATAGATACAGATAGCTGGCACAGGTTTTGACCGCATTGAATGTCTTCTAAGAAGTGTCGAAACCTGCTTCTTCACCAGCTTTATCTAAAGCTATAAACTCAGATTCCATTGTGGATCTTGCATTGCACGTCTGCTTAAATGACTTCCAAGACGCATCTCTGCCTCTAAGAGTGAATACATATCCACTTGTGAATTTCGAGCCCTTTGTATCAGATATCCAATTAGCATCAGTATACCCTTCAAGTACAGCTGGATATCTGGTATAGTGTAATCCATAGTTTAGAGTATATTTTAAATATCTTAAAACTCTAACTATTGCCTTCCAGTGATCTACACTTGGATTACTAGTATATATACTCAATTTACTTATTGAGTAAGCTATGTCAGGTCGAGTACAATTCATTAAGTACATCAGACTTCCAATAATTTGAGAGTACTCTAGTTGAGATACAGCTTCACCCTTATTTTTTGATAGATGTAGATTTATATCTACCAGTGTTCTCACAGGATTGCAATCAAACTGATTAAATTTCCTTAGTATTTTCTCAATATAATGAGATTGAGATAATACTATTCCATTAGATGTTCTAGAAATTTTAATTCCTAGAATAACATTTGCAACACCTATGTCTTTCATGTTGAAATTTCTGGTTAACATATTTTTGGTAGCAGTAATGACACCATTATTACTTTCAATAATAAGCATATCATCAACATAGAGACAAACAATGACAAAACTATCAGCAGTTTCTTTGATATAGACACACTTGTCACACTCATTGATTTTGAAACCATTTGACATTATCACTTTGTCAAATTTTTCGTACCATTGCTTCGGAGTTTGTTTTAATCCATAAAGAGATTTTACAAGCCTACAAACTTTCCTCTCTTGGCCTGGAACTACAAATCCTTCAGGTTGTTCCGTATAAATTTCCTCATTTAATTCATCATTTAGGAAAGCTGTCTTAACATCCATTTGATGTATTTCAAGATTATGCACAACTGCAATAGCTATTAACATTCTAATGGATGTTATTCTTGTAACTGGTGAATATTTATCAAAATAGTCCACACCTACTTTTGCTTAAAGCCTTTAGCAACCAACCTGGCCTTATATTTGTCAATTAATCCATCAGCTTTCATCTTCATTTTGAATATCCACTTACATCCAAGAGGTTTATTCCCAGGAGGAAGATCCACCAGTTCCCAAGTATGATTTTGTATGATAGATTCAATTTCACTATTAATAGCCTCTTTCCAAAGAGGTGCTTCAGGAGTGGACATAGCTTCATTGAAGCTTTGAGGCTCAGTTTTTGATTAAGTTAGAAAATTAGGACCAAAAGAATTTGATTTCTTTGTCCTATTACTGCGTCCAGTTTCATCCTCAATTTTATACTTATTATTATCACTATTCGCAGATTCATAAGTTCTTTTAAGAGAACTGCTCTTGTAAAAGAGAACTTTATCTCATATGAAGAATTGAATAAAAATATATGTTTAAAAAAAAAAAAAATTGAAAGTATTCCTAGACTCAATTATGGTATTCCCATATATATCATAATATCAAATTTATGAATAAGAAAACAAGAAGCATTACTTTTATTAGTATAACTTATGAGTGTACAATCAATGGTTTTAAAAAGTCATTTGAGTATCAAATTATTACATCCTCAAAATTATTCTGTCAGTATACATTTTTAGAGAGAGAGATAAGCATATTTTGGTTTGCCGTGCTTGAAAATTGTTGTGCTTCTTTTTCAATCGTTGATTATTGTATCTTGGGAGGTAGACGTCTGAGAAACACTAAGCACCAATAGGAGGGACGAAATTTGTCTTAAGGATAGTGTCAAACACTAGCCTTGATCAAAACTAACTTAGGTTTCTTAATTTCTGCAATATGAAGTTTCTACATTTTTGTTATGTGGACAACAGGTAAGTGATAATTTTCATATTGAATATATTCTTTTATTTATCTTATGTGCTATTGGTTACTTAATAAAATTCTACTCTTCATAGAATTCTTATTCTAATATTAATCATCTTCTTCTTATCTATTTGTTTAAGTAGTTGTTTTCTACTTGGTATATAATTCCGTGTAATACAAAATTAATATGCATATATTACAACATACGTATATTCTGGATTGCTAATATTATTTGTATGATTTATTTAATTCATTTATTTATACAATATTATCCAAATTCTAAATAGTCCAATTATAATTTTCTAACAGCTCTAAGCAAACCCATTGAGGTATACAACTTGGGGGAATCATAGCCTAAGAATTAGACCATTCAAAGGACACTCATGACCTAGAGCATCTTAAAAATTAGAACCACAAACCAGACCTACAGAGGATATCAACTCAAAGTTTCAAACACACTTAAAGCCTAAGAGTTGGACTGTTGGATTATAAAACAGGCCCACCTTATCAGGTAAAGGGGCACCAATAACTTTGGAAATTTGGCAGCCAGGGCTAAAAAGAAACGACTCTTAACTTGGGGAGCAAGTAAAGCCCTAAAATAGAGTTAGGAAAAATTCTTAAATAAGCCTTCCACCTAGACAAACTGGAGGCATGTAAATCTCTTGCATTATTTCTACATCAGGACAAGAATCTCTGGCTCACTAGCTTAAGGGCATAAAAGCTCTATCATTAACCAAAAATTCTCTACAGCTCGACAGCTCAGAAGTGCATCTAAGCGTGGAAAGGTGTCCAAAGAAGAGAAGCTTTTCCCCTTCCCCAAAGTTGACAGAGCTTGAAGAAAGAGAAAAGGGGGCAATTTGGGAGCCAAAAATATTCCACAAGGAGAGAAGCTAATTTGACCAGTCAATAGGACCCACAACTCACCTATAGACCTGACACAAAATAGAAGAAAGCCATGTCTATGGTATGGCCTAAAGAAAAAGCAACATGCAAATAGACCATGCTTGGTATAAACATGGCCCAAAGTAAGGGGTCAATAGGTCCCATACTTGACCTCTCCCAAAGAAGGAGATAAACTCACCTATAAGAAGGGGAACTCATTAGACAAATGGAGATATGCATTTTATCCTACATACAGCTCAATATTAGACTGACACTAGTATCAAAGCTTTTTTGGTAGGCTCCATGTCAGTGCGCAAGCTTACAGTTCTTGAGATGGGTGAAGGGAGGACCTCGTGTGCAGGAAAAGCATGACCATCAAAATTTTTTTCCCACAAGAAAATCCTAACTGAGACTTTCTTAAAAATAATGTTACATATAAGAAACCTAAGCAAAGTAGCAACTTGAGACAAATTTTTAACAGGAGTGAAAACAAAACCTAGAGGTTAAATGTATTGAGTGAAAGATATAGGCAAAATTTTATTTATTGAGGGGTGTGGTTTGAATAGGTGTGTGCGTGGTTTACAGTCCAAGGAGGAGCTACTTTAATTAGATGTTTCAGATTTCAGCTATTAGTTTTCATATTACGCAGTGCCGAAAAGTGTAAAATGCGTTGTATGTGGCTTCCTATTGGTGGAGACACATAGAGAAACATGTCATTGTGGTTAACTTTGTCTAAGCCTATTGTGCTTGCTTAGATTTTTAACCAATTTCCTAGGATTTTGTAGTTCTTTTACAGTTTTGGTAATGTTCAATGGCAAAACAGGATGTGATGAATCCCTAATAGTTTGGATAAGGCAAATGACCAGCCGAATTCTATTTTGTTAATTAACTTTAGTGCATGTTTCCTGATTGAGTTATGGTTATTCACTTTAGTGCATGGTTCCATGTTTTGGCATTCTAAATGTACGCAGTGAGGTGATAAATTGATGAAACCTCTTCACTTGATATATACCGGGTTTCAGTGAGTGATGGTTTATCTTGGTGAGTGTCGCGAAATGTATCAACAAGACTTTACTTCTTCTTGGAAAGAAAAGTATAGAGATTTTCTTTCAAACTGTGTTGATTATTGTTGCTTTTATACATTTACTTTTCTTTGCTTATATTTTGTTAAATAAAGATAGCATACTCCCTTTTCACAATACCATTTTATGTTTTTTTGGGTGCATTCAGGATAAAAGATGAGCACGCTAGATGCAACCAGAGCAGAACTTGCTCTTGTAGTTTTGTATTTGAACAAAGCTGAAGCCAGGGATAAGATATGCAGGGCAATACAGTATGGTTCAAAATTCTTGAGCAATGGAGAGGCTGGTACAGCCCAAAATGTTGACAAATCAACCAGCTTGGCACGGAAAGTTTTCCGTCTATTTAAGGTTAGGTTTTACTGTGTATTCTTCCACTATAAATTGTAACCAAATAATTGTTTTGCCTGGTCATGTTGTTGCATGACTTGGTCCTTTTATCCGAGCTTGATTATAGAAATAATTCCTTATATTTCTTATTTGCTTCTTATTCATCGTGTAGATGGGCATCAGAGGTGCCCTATTTTGGTATCTAATGCTGCAAAAGAAATCTGATATTGGACTTACATTTGTACACCGTTTTTGTTCTGGCATATTTTATCTATCATCCGGTTGATTTGCAGTTTGTCAATGATCTTCATGGTCTTATAAGTCCAACTCCTCAAGGAACTCCTCTTCCACTTGTTTTGCTGGGAAAGGTAAATGAACCTCTGACTGAATTTTTGTCTAAACTTCTGTTTTTTTTTCTGTGATTTTCTTAACACAATGCTTGTTTCAGTCAAAAAATGCATTATTGTCAACCTTTTTGTTTCTCGATCAAATTGTCTGGCTTGGTAGAACAGGCATCTATAAGGTAAGGATTGCACTTTTCTTAGTTAGTTTCATAGTTATCCTAAATGACTTCTATGAAAAGTTTTAGAAACAGAATATGGAAATATTTTGTGCATTATATCTAGAACAAAGAACGCACCGAGCTGATTGGGAGGATATCTCTTTTCTGCTGGATGGGTTCCTCAGTTTGCAACACCTTAGTTGAGGTTGGTTTATTTTTTTATTTTTTTATTTTTTTTAATCAATTTTTGCTCTGCAATTTAATGTTGTACACATTTAATAAACTTTTTCCTTAAATATTTTATAAACTGTAGATATATGTATGCTGTGTTTCACCTGTTTCTCTTTTCAGCTAGGGGAACTTGGAAGGCTTTCCGCATCAATGAAGAAGTTAGAAAAGGATCTTAAGAACAGTGATAAATCTCAAGTACGTTTGAATTTGTGGCATTTTTCCCTGATAATTTTTGTTTGTACTTGTTGAATTTACGAGGGATATCTCTTTTATTCCAGAATGAAAAGTACCTTGCAAAACTCAAAAAATCGAACGAGAGGTCACTAGCCCTGGTTAAATCAGTTATGGATATAGTGGTTGCAGTTGGACTACTTCAGTTAGCACCCAAGAAAGTCACACCCCGTGTAACAGGAGGCTTTGGATTCGTTAGCTCTCTCATCTCTTGTTATCAGGTGCTAACCGATCCTTATAACCAGTCTCTCTTAACATCCCACATATTTTTTTTTCAATAATAAAAGTTCACAATAATCATGAATCTTTGGAAAATCCTAAATATTTACAATATTCATGAATCTTTTTTCTTGAAATATGATTCAACATATATGCAATGAAATTTGGCCATGCCTGCTTAGTTGAATAGTTTCTATAGTGTTGTTTTTTGTTATTAAATAATTGGGGTTGGGGGCATGAGGAAGGGTCAGGGCTTTGTTTTAATGGCAATCCATGGTTGAGATTCATTTGGTTTCTCATTTCTTGTTTCTGTTCTGCAGTTGCTCCCTTCGCCACAGAAGTCCAAGACATCCTGAAGAAGGAAGCCTATTCTGAATTCCGATCAACAAGCTTCATCAATGTTATTTAAATAATCATTAAACTTTCTGAGATATATAAACATCTTGGTGTATGCTTTTGTGCAATTGGCCTGACTCATTGAGCAACATTTTACTTGCACCTGAATTAGTCATTCTGCTCCCTTACAATAGTTAAATAATGTATGTTCTCCTTGTTCTTCACATTCAAAATCAGTAGGTGGCCATTAATATTTTCTCATGCCATTCTGCAAATCTCTTTGATTTTCTTGAAACTGAATTTTAGTCCCTGGCATTATAATTATCATAATCATAATCATATAAGTTTAATTCTCAGTTACTTTATACTCATCTTATAATGTGATTATGTTCACCCGGTGAATTATACCATCTTTACAGTTGTAAATTATTGTTTTTAACTTGTTATACGCCAATGTAAATGCCCCATATGAAACTGGAATAATAAGTTAATAACCATTGTGTTAATATCCAAATGCTCCATTATCCCTTCAGAAGTTCCTGTTTTCTAAGCCAGTGTTTGGATCTAAAAGTGTGAAGCAGTGAAAAAGGAGTAGCTTTAAAATGCTTAGAAAGGACAGCCGTTTATTAAAAAACTTCTGTACTTGTCTTTTTATTTTTCCTCAGGGCTCATTTGATCATGTTTTCATAAAATAATTATGAGAATTACATTTTCAGAAAATGGCAATAAATTTTTAAAATATGATGTTTTTCGGATAGAATATAAAATAGGAAACTAATAACATGATAATTATTAGTAGGGAAACTCCATCAAGGGTCTCATAATATAAGATTCTACATGCTTTAATTCTTTCAAAAGATTTTTCAGGATAAAAGTTCTTTTGTATTATTTGGACAAAAATATCATTTCTTTACAAACAAAAGTTTACTGCCCAACAAGTTCATTACCCTAACCATGTTCACTACGTTGGAATCAAACCAAACCGTTTCACAACACTCCCCACTCTTTTTTTCCTGGTGTGATTTGTTTTTGGTTTGAAAACGCCACCCACTCGAGTTTTTTCACCCAACATAGAACCAAAAAAAAAAGGAAAATTTTGGGAGGATCAAAGCAAAGTCCTCTGCAAATGGATCAGTTCATGAATGTTCACTTCTTTTTTTTCTTGATTTTGAGTACGTCAGTGGATGATAAAGATCACAAAAATGAAGTAAAATAATCTGCCATTTAGTTAGGCTATGAATTTTTTATTAATAAATCTCTCATGAATTTGTATTGAAATGGTGGGTAATCATGATGTTTGTGGATTTTGAATGTGTACGTGTTTATTGATTGAGTTAGTCATGTATATGTACGGGATGTACATGTACTGCTGCTTGCATTTGTATCATGGAGTTTGTTTTCTTGATCACCAAACTGATTTTTGTTTTCCAGCTAATTGTTTGCTTTCTTTGTAAAATTTTCCCTTTTCTTTTTGATCTTCCTATGTGTCGTAGATTGTCGGCATCCGAAGACAGCCGATGATTTTCAAAAATTGATGCCTAATTCAAAGGTTCTGATAGATCTAATTTGGTTTTTTAATATTGAATTTTGATATTAATTTTTAGAAAAATTTTGACGAATTATTCAATTTTTTGTTTTCAGGTGAAAATTCCAACCCAGACTGCCCCAATTCAACACAAGCTCCAACTCCTTGCTGTTGCAGAACCCACCAAAGATGAATCAAAACTAAAAGCAACCCATAGGCCAGTATTAATGCAGAAGAAAAACTCATCAAACTCATGGTGATTAGTGAAACCCACAAGATAAATAATGATCAGATTCATATATTCATGAACCCACAAAACAAGAAACTATTCAAACAAAATTGAGATCAACCCATGTAAATTGTCTTGTGAGAGAGAGGGCGTTTGGAAGAAAGGGGCGTTAATGCCGTCTGATTCTTTTTCCAACCCTCAAAACCCTAGCCCTAATTTCTCATCATTCTCACTTTTCCGCATCTCTTTCAACCAATACCACGGCTGCTTTACCATCAGCACTAACCAAGGCTTCTGCATTTACAACTGCGACCCCTTCCGCCGCGAGTTCATGTACCTCGACGGCGCTGGCGCCGGCACATACACTGGTGGAGGAATTGGTGTCTGGCTTTTCCTCTTTTTTTTTTTTCCTTTTTTTTTTTTTTAGGTTAGCTGAATCGGCAAAATAGGGTGATGTGGGAATGCTCAGAACTTAGATTTGTTCAAGTGTTCATGTGTGAAATGGGTATTTCCGTCATTTTATATGCAAAATTTAGTCAAAATTTGGACTGCCAAATCTGTCAAAATTTGAAAATGCAGGAGATTAAGTGTTGGCTATTAAAGTACAGGAATGTAAAATATTTTTGGATAATAGTATAGGGGAACAAAGTGTATTTTTTCCTTGTTATTTTGCATAATTTTTCTATATTAATAATTTTCCAAACAAATTATAAGCTGACGGCAAAACATTGAAACCAAAGATATGCATGGACTGCTATGTGCCTCCTAAGAAATCCCAGTGGCCCACAGATCCCCTACGGCCCTACCCTAAACGTTTTGGCCATAATAATATATAGATATAGACAAGGTTCATGTGGGAACTCTACTTAGGATCCAAGTGAAAACTTTGCCTCATCATTGATACATTGTTGTATGCTCTCTCCTCAGTATTATTTGCAAGGACATGATGGGCAGTTTTCTGAGGAGAGAAGCTTTCTAACATTAGGATTATTTGGGTTTCGCCTTCTTTAGCACTCAAAAATGACTATCCCAAAATGGGTTTCTTTTTTTTTTTTTTTGGAACCATTGGCCTAAAATTTTCGACACTCCGATCAATTAAGAGGCTTATTTTCTGACACTCCGATTTTTTGGAAGCATTGGCCTAAAATTTTCACCAGCGGGCGATGCGC
Source organism: Hamamelis virginiana (assembly GCA_017140935.1). Lineage (NCBI taxonomy): Eukaryota > Viridiplantae > Streptophyta > Magnoliopsida > Saxifragales > Hamamelidaceae > Hamamelis > Hamamelis virginiana. Next base: position 1,058,977 of record JAESVK010000811.1, read on the forward strand.
AGGCCACAGCTATAAGAGGCTTCTTCTAGGTAATTTTCTAAATAGTTTATAGTTATTGCTTAATTTGAATTGTTATTAGTTATTTCAGATATGGGTGTTCCTCGATCACTTTGTTTGGTTTGTAAGAATTTGTCACTTTGTATAATAACTTATTTTCCGAATTTGTAGGGGACTGATCCCATGTCAATTCTCAATAAAGGTTTATTCAAATTCTGGGAATTTTTATTCTAACAGTAATGTACTTTTTATTTTCAATAAGTTCTTTTAAGAAAATCCATGTCCACCATTTATTCATGCTATTGTTTGGAATATGTATATGTATAAATGCTCCAATTGAATGTCTTGATTTTAACTATTATTTAGTTGTACATTGATGAATGCAAATAGTTATATTATGATATTGAATAGAGAAGTTTGTATTAGTTTGGGGTTTTTTTTTTTAAATGTAGAAACATACTATTACTAATTCTCTTAATGATGTTCTTTGTTAGATTGATTGATTGTAATTGATTGTATAGCATAATTGTATAGCGTGATTAGGTAATTACCATAGATGTTAGTTTCCTTATTTTGTTCTTGTATTGCCTATATAAGGTTGCCTATATAAGGTCTCCCTCTTGTACATGTTAATTACATTCAATATACAAAGACACAAGTCTTTCTTCATGGTATCAGAGCAGGTTTTCTGAACCCTTTCTTTTCTTCCGCTGCTCTCACGGTTCAAGTCTTTCGGCAACCGTGGAGAACTCATTTTTCATATTTTTCCGGCGAGCACATCACTATTTGCCTTTGGTTCTTCATCTTCGTCAGCCTAAAACTCAATTTCAAGGCCATAGAGAGGTAGCCACTGTCGATATGAGCACGACGTTATAAATCTTGTCGCCGGAAACCTCCTCACGCGCCGTTAGAAGTTCGAGAGTGAGATCCACGCCCCACTGCTAGTAGGCGCATCAGATCCACGCGCCGAGAGTAAAGACCACGCGTCTTCTTTATATATTTAGGGCTGACGTCATCTCTGACGTCATCAGCTACGTCAGCTCTGACCCGTGACCCGTTGGTGACCGTGACCCGTGTCCGTGACCCGTTGACCGTTGACCCGAGTTGACCGTTGACGTTGACTTTGACCGAAAATTTTGATCAGGTGCTTTCTGACTTATTTTCGCGTCCTGAATCCATTTTTGCTGTCTGTTTTTCGATTTGAAATTTAGATATGCCTCATGATGAGATCTCTCGTCCTATTCATGTTATTTTTTATGGAGATAATTTTGCTCAGTGGTCTCAAGCCATGCATAGTTATCTTAAAGGCCGCAAGTTGTGGCTTTATGTCTCTGGTGATCGTCCTATCTCAGCCAAAGAGGAATAAGAAACTGATTCTGCCTATGCCATTTGAGTGGAGGATTGGGAAAGCGCTAATCACCAAATCATTACTTGGTTTCGCAATACTTCTATTCCCTCCATTGTTGATGAGTTTAGCAATCTTGATATTGCAAAAGAAGTCTGGGATTTACTTGTTACTCGGTATGCTGGACCGAGTGGTGCTCGCAATTTTAAGCTCACGCGTAAACTCTATCAAATTCGTCAGGAACCAGGTGAGCGCATCACTGTGTACCACAGTCGGATGAAATCTATCTGGGATCAATTAACTGCATCTGAACCAGTCCTCTCCAATTCTGCTGATGCCAAATTGGTTTACGTTCACCATGAACAAGGACGACTGTTTCAGTTTCTGATGGGCCTTCGTGACGAGTTTGAATCAGCCAGAAGCCATATTCTACATCAGAATCCTTTACCAACAGTATCCCAAGCAATTAATGAGTTAGTTGATGATGAGACACGTCTTCAGACCGACCCCATTCCTCAGACCATGGTTCTTGCTACTCCAGCCTCTGTTTAGCAGACTGCTACTCCTGTTTTTTCTTCTGCAGGTTCTTCTACCTATGTTTCAAAAGGTAAAGGGAATAATTCCATACGGCACAACAATAAGAAGCCTCTTATTATTTGTAGTTTCTGTAAGAACAAATGTCATTCTGTTGAAGCCTGTTACACTCGTCAGCGTATTCTTCAAAACACTGCTACCTTGACTCAGTCTGAATTATCAGCTGTCGAATCTCATTCCGAGTCTGGTTCTACTTCATCACTATCTATGGCAGATTTACAGGATATGGTTAATCAGGTTCATCTTCCATCTTCCAGTGCATCCAACACTGCTATTTCTACGACATCAGGTAATTCTCCTACATGGCTACTTGATTATGCTTGCTGCAATCATATGACTTCTTCTACTGATGTTGTCTATACACACACTACCACCTCTCTTCCTACCATATACACTGCCAATGGTTCTCCTATGTATGTCTCTCACCTTGGTACTATCTCTACACCAGCTTTATCTGTTTCCAATGTTTATCAGATTCCCCAACTTACTCATAATCTTTTATCTGTTGGGCAACTTACTGAACTTGGTTTTTCTTTAACCTTTTCTTCTACTGGTGTTTTTGTGCAGGATTCTCAGAAGGGGCAAATCGTTGGGACCGCCAGTAAGGTCGGAAGGCTGTTTGAGCTCGTTTCTCTTCATCTCACTTCTTCTCGCCTTTCTGCTTATGCCGTTTCTGGAACGAGCACTTCTTCTCTTACTTTATGACACTCTCGCCTTGGTCATGAGCCAGTTTCTCGGGTTAAACAACTAGTTTCTAGGGGTTTGTTAGGTTCTGTTTCAAATAAGAGTTTTGATTGTATGTCTTGTCAATTTGGCAAACAAACTGCTTTACCTTTTAATAACAATGTTTCTCATGCTATTTCTCATTTTGATCTTATTCATTCTGATGTATGGGGTCCTTCTCCCATTACTACACAGGGTGGGTCACGTTATTTTGTTATTTTTGTGGATGATTTTTCTCGATATACTTGGATTTATCTCTTCAAAAATCGTTCTGAACTTTATCAAATATATCGTGACTTTACTAAAATGATTGAAACACAGTTTTCTAAACCCATCAAAGTTTTTCGATCTGAAAATGCCCAAGAATATAAAGCAAATGAATTTCTTGATATTCTACATCAATTTGGTACTCTTCCTCATTCTTCTTGTGCTGGCACATCTCAGCAAAATGGCAGGGCTGAGCGCAAACTTCGACATATTCTCGATGTTGTTCGTGCTACCACTATCGCTGCTTCTACTCATTCTCACTTTTGGGGGGAAGCTGCTCTCACTGCCGTTTACACCATCAATCGGTGTCCTTCTTCCATTGTTCAAAATCAAACTCCTTATGATCTGCTGTTTGGTTCTTCTCCATCCTATGACTTACTCAGAGTCTTTGGATGTGTCTATTTTGTTATTCTTCAAGATCATGAACGAAACAAACTTCAGTCTCGTTCTCGCTTATGTTGTTTTCTTGGGTTTGGAATTGGTCAAAAAGGTTATAGGTGTTATGATCCAATTAGTAAACGTCTTCGTGTTTCTCGACATGTGGTCTTTTGGGAACACAAAATGTTTTACAAACTGCCTCATGTCACTGTTTCCTCTGTTTCCTCCGTTGATCATATTCCTGATCTCTTTCTTACTTTTCCTGAGGAGTCTCTCCCTTCTATTCCTGATATACCTTCTACTACGTCTGATGAGCCTCCAGCACCGATCTTCGACAAGCCCACTGATACTGTTCCAGCTGTGGATCCTGCCGGTCCTTCTGATGCTCATGCACCGCGCCGCTCTCATCGGGTAACTACACTTCCATCTCACCTTCGTGACTTCCATTGCTTTTCTACTCTTGCCTCTCTCCAGGAACCTCGGACTTTCGTGAGGCTTCCTCTAACCTTTTATGGCAGCAAGCTATGAAAGAAGAGTTGGATGCATTGCATAAGACAGGAACATGGGATATGGTTAATCTTCCCTCTGGTAAATCTGCTATTGGTTGTAAATGGGTTTATAAGATCAAGACTCGGTCAGATGGTACTGTTGATCGCTACAAGGCTCGTCTTGTTGCCAGGGGTTTTACTCAGGAGTATGGGATTGATTATGAGGAGACTTTTGCTCCAGTAGCTCGACTTTCTTCTGTCAGGACTCTTATTACCATTTCTGCGACTCGCAAATGGCCACTCTTTCAGATGGATGTCAAAAATGCTTTTCTTAATGGTGAATTCTCCGAGAAAGTCTATATGAAGCTTCCTCTTGGTTTCTCTTATCCTCCGGGGTTCCCTCACAGAGTATGTCGACAACGGCGGGCACTTTATGGTCTTAAGCAAGCTCCTCGAGCCTGGTTTGCCAAATTCAGTTCTACTATCTCTCAGCATGGTTTTTCAGGTAGTTTTTTTAATACAACTTTTTTTCTGAGACGGTCTGATCATGGCATCACTATTCTACTTTTGTATGTAGATGATATGATCATTACAGGGGATGATATGCAAGGTATTCAGGATCTAAAGCACTTTCTTGGTCGACAGTTTGAAATGAAAGATCTAAGTTCTCTCAATTACTTTCTTGGTCTAGAAATATCTTCTTCGGCAGATAGTTATTATCTCAGGCTAAGTACACTTTAGATCTCATTTCTAGAGCCAGTATCACTGATAGCAAGATAGTCGACACCCCCATTGAGTATAACTGTCGCCTCAATTCTCATGATGGCGAACCACTTTCTGATGCTACTCTCTACAGACAGCTTGTTGGGAGTCTCATCTACCTCATTGTTACTCGTCCTGACATTTCCTATGCAGTTCATGTAGTCAGTCAGTTTATGGCTGCACCTCGATCTCCTCATTATGCTGCTGTTCTCTGGATTTTTCGATATCTAAAAGGTACAATGCTTGATGGTCTACATTTTTCTTCCCATTCTTCATTAACTCTTCAGGCATATTCAGATGCGGATTGGGCAGGTGATCCTACTGATCGTCGATCTACTACAGGATATTGCTTTCTTCTTGGTGATTCTCTTATCTCTTGGAGAAGCAAGAAACAAACAGTTGTTGCTCGTTCCAGCACTGAGGCAGAATACACTAGCAGCTACTACAGCTGAACTTATTTAGTTACGTTGGTTATTACAGGATCTTGGAGTTGATTGCTCTATTGCAACTAAACTTCACTGTGACAATAGAAGTGCTATTCAAATTGCTCACAATGATGTCTTCCATGAACGTACTAAACATATTGAGATTGATTGTCACTTCATTCGCCATCATCTGCTTCAGGGTATTCTCACACTACAATCTGTCTCCTATCAGGATCAATTAGCTGATATCTTTACCAAACCTCTTCCTCCAGGAACTTTTCGAGGTTTAGCTTCCAAACTCAAAATGGTTTCTCTTAAACCACCACGAGTTTACGGGGGGATGTTAGATTGATTGATTGTAATTGATTGTAATTGATTATATAGCATAATTGTATAGCGTGATTAGGTAATTACCATAGATGTTAGTTTCCTTATTTTGTTCTTGTATTGCCTATATAGGTCTCCCTCTTGTACATGTTAATTACATTAAATATACAAAGACACAAGTCTTTCTTCATTCTTGAATTTCCATTTTGTTATGTGCCAAAGCATAACCATAGATTTATGATGCTATGTTTTTAATGATTTTTTCCCCATTTTTGTATCCTTGAGAAGCCTTTTTCATCCTTTCATGTCATGATGTTGATTATAGACCCAATATACTTTAATTTCTTTGGAGCACAATTGCAATCTTAGAAGTCTTAAAATCATTAGTTGTGATTTAATCTTCCTTTTAGAACCTGGCATGTGAAGCTGCCTTTTTTTATAATAATAATAAAAAAAAATCTTTGTTACATTTTTTGTTTGGTTATCGAGAAAATAGAAATAGAAAAAAAAAAAAAGAGGAAAATTTTATTTTCTTTTATTTTTTTTGTTTGGAATTCATTAAAACAAAATATCTTGGATTAAAAATATTATCTTTTACTTTCCGTTGATTTCTTCCGTTTATGTTTCCCCTTTTCGAAGCAAAAGGGAAGATATCGGAATATTGCAACTCTAACCTTTCTTTAATTTGATGTCAGTTTTAGAATGTTTAAAGATGAATCCAAAATTCATTATGTAATGCACATTCGAGTTGTATAGGAGTTTCTATTGTGTTTGTTGGCAACTAAATAGACTGTTTTTGGTCAGTTTGGGTGCAAAGAAATCAAAGGAAAGGAAAATATATTGAAAGTGGGATTTCCGAATCTTAAATCAAAGGAAATGACATGCTCTAACTTGATAGAGTTCTTTCGTTGTCAATTGCCCCCATATTTTGGAGTTTACTGATGAGTTCGATATTCAATTGCATGGCTTTTTTATTAAAAAAAAAAAGGGGACCAAAAACTAAAATCAGTGAGTTATTCTGTTTAGTACTTTAGTGTTTAGTTCAATATTTATAGGCTTTTTGATTAAAGAAAAAGTAGAGAGTCAGAAGCCTTTTATTCATTGGTTATTTGGATAAATGTTAGTATGATTAGGTCTTGAATATGGGTCTGGTTTCGCAGCTCATCTTAGGAATAGCCACACCGTGCGGCTCCTTCACGGGATGGTGACGCCTCACCAGACAAGGTCACCCAGCGGCTGGAGTTGCACCACGCTCAAAATGCGGATGCCATTGTTGTTTTGAAGCTTCCCACTACGTTAATGGCATCACTTTTGTTTTGTTTTTTTTTTTTTCTATGAACACAGTAAATCCAGAACCCATTTTAACGGAAACCTCTACAACATCATCTCTAATCTCCTTCTCATCTTCAATCTCCACCTTGCACCATCACAAAAACTTAGGAAAAAATAAAAACACAGTTCTGGCATGTTCTTCAATCTCCACCTTGCATCATCACAAAAACTTAGAAGAATATGAGGTTCAGTTTTGTTTAGGTAAAAAATTTTGGGTGACGAAGATTTAGCTCTTGGTAAGTCTTGAGGAGGTGGTGCAAGTTGGTAGAGCCGACGAAGCCACAGTGACCGGCGACGAAAACCTTGGTGAATTTGCTGGATATGAAGGAGCTTTAGGGCTCCTGTAATCGAAAATGGGAATGAATTTTTCTGGAAGGTGAAGAGGAAAAGAAATTGATGGGTGTTTGACCCTTTCCAAAACTTGGTTTTTTTTTTTTACCCTCCTTCCATTTCTCCCGAACTCTTTGTGAAGGTTGCAATTTCAAGTTTTCGTTACTTTTCCTAGTGTTTCTCGGCAACCAAACAGAAATATGAGAGAGACAACAATGGTTACTTCTAGAGACGCCGTTATCCTCTGCTAGCCTCTTCTCATACTAGCATCTGCTTGCATTTTACATACAAGCTGACACGTCAAAATTGGCCAAATCTAGCGGCTGTAATTCACACACACCCCCCCGTTTCACCAAGTGGAAGGCTTAAACGCCGTTCCGTTAAACAATTTACAAATCGTTTCTCGCTGGAACATTTTCTTTGCTCCTGTTCTCCCTCTTCTCTTTTTATAACGCAATGGCAGCTTCTCGCTCAACACTAGCCTCGGCTGTTACCAAAACCACGTGGTTTTGTGCAGGTGCACCTCTTTACCTCTTCACCATCCTTGTTATCACTCTCTCTCTAAGGTCTTATTCCGTCTCTTCCCCAAACGAAAGCTCCAATTTCTTGCCACATGCAGTAAAGTAATTCATTTCTCTTTCTTTTACTCAAATTCCATCATTTTTTTCTCGCACTTATGATATACCATCGTTTAGTTGTTGAGAAAATATAGGAAAATTGAAAAGGAAAAGTTGATACTTTTCCATCATATGCTCAAGTAACTGTTAAAAAAAAAAATACTTCTCTCTAAGGTCTTAAGCTAAAATCTTTTTGGGTTATGTTTTTTTAACTAAATTGTTTTTTATGGAGTATTATTTTGCATCAGACCCAAAACCCATCCTCTGCTCTGTCTCTCTGTTTCACTCTGTTTTTTTCTATTCCTCTCATCACTCTTTCTTCCTCATACTTGCATCAATTAACAATCTGGGTTATCGCCCAAATAAACTTTTGGGGTTCATTTCTCTAATATGGTATCAGAGTATCAGTGTGTGTGTCATTTTTTGGGCTGGTTTCTCTAACATTTTCCATCATTCAAACTTGTGAGGACAGAGGAGGAGAAGAGAGTTGGAGAAGAGAGTTGGATGTCGTTAACACTCTTAGTTTGACAAAACGCTCACATGGGCTGCCGTTTTGGGATTAAGTGATTTCTTGGCCATTGGATTGCCCAATTTGCTATCGTGTCATCATCTCCTTGCTTTGCCAGCAAATGCTAGCAGAGGGGAATGCTAGCAGAGGATCCGAACGCGCCGTTAAGAGGTATTTGGGCATCCAAAACGACACTGAGTGAGCCCGGTTTTTGGCTTAAGCAAATGTGAGCAGCTGGATTAGCTTCAGACCTGATGTGGCGCCATCCAGTTGAAGAAGCTGCACGGTGCGGCTATTCCTGAGATGAGCAGCGAAATCGGGCGCCTTCAATATGAAGCCTTTTATAACTTTGATAAGTTAGAATGCTGGTATGATTTTGGATTAAAGTTAGGGTTTAATAATTGGGATTTTATTATGATTTTTGCGAAAAAAAGTATGAAATCTCTACATTTAGCTATCCATTTGAATTTTTTCTTTTTAAATCCATCTCTTAAAGTTCATGACTTTGCATAAATATGAATTTTAGTGTGATTTGAATAAATGTTAGTATGATTAGGCTTTGATTATGAAGAGTTTGATAACTTTGATAAGTTAGAATGTTAGTATGATTTTGGATTAAAGTAAGCGCTTAATAACGGGGGGTTTTATTATATTTTTGTAAAAAAAATAGTATGAAATCTCTACATTTAGCCATTCATTTTATTTTATTTTTACAAAAAAATTCATCTCTTAAAGTTGATGACTTTGCATAAATGTGGGTTCTAGTGTAATTTGGATAAATATTAGTTTGATTAGGTTTTGATTATGAAGCCTTTGATGACTTTGATAAGTTAGAATGTTAGTATGATTTTGGATTAAAGTTAGGGCTTGATAATTGGGGTTTTTTTTTTTTTTTTTAATGATTTTGTAAAAATTAGTATGAAATATTGGAATTAAGCCATCAATTTGATTTTTTTTTTTTTTAATCTATCTCTTGAAGTTTTTAACTTTGCATAAATGTAGGTTTTAGTATGATTTGGATAAATGTCCATTGAGAGTAGATGGAAAGATGGAAAGAGACTATTGATGAGGAGTATTGTAATAGATTGGCGGCATTTATGCTCTGGCGCTTATGGAAAGCTAGAAATGATGCAATTTTTAAAGGTAAACAGTGGTCACATTTAGAAGTGGGAGATAAGGCACTAGCAGATGCTTTGGAATTTTAGCAAGCTATTGGGGAATTTCAAGAGGAGGTTACTTGTGAAAGTCTGACCTTACATTGCCATTGGCAACCTCCAGTTGAGCCGTCGTTGAAAGTAAATGTGGATGGTGCATGGGTTCAGAGTACTTCTAAGGGAGGTAATGGTTTAGTTTTTAGGAATAGGGTTGGTAGTTGTGTTGCTGGGTTGGCTAAACCAGTTAATTGGTGTGCTAATGCTCTTCAAGTTGAGGCAATGGCAGTGCGTGAGGATTTGTTCAATGCCATTGATATGGGTTGCCTTAATGTGGTGGTTGAGTCAGACTCAAATGTGGTAGTTGATTGTGTTATGGGCAAGCTTGGTATCAGGAAAGAAATTGAATTGATATGCTGTGATTGCAGAGCATTAATGGCGAAATTCCAATATGTAGATGTGCAGTATGTGCCTAGACAAGGTAATAATACTTGAGGCTTTTGGTATTGTTGTATTTTTGCTTGATGGGATGACTTTAGCCTGCTTGTGTTGGGTTGCAGGTTACTTTTCGCAGATTTATGGTTTTGCCCTTTCCTTTGGTGGTTGTTCATTTTATATGGGTTGGTTTTATGGTCTTTATGCATATTAGTTAAGTCGTAGATGTTCACACATCAGTTGAAGCTGTTAGAGCATCTCCAACCATGCTCCCTAAAATTTAGCCAAATGGCTCCCTATTTTAGCTAAAAGTTATTTTAGCTAACTGCTTTTACACTACCTATTCCAACCATGCTCCCTATTTTAGCTAATCATAGAATATTTTATTTTATTTTATTTTTTAAATTTGACTTAAAAAATTAATTTTTTTTTCAACTGTTATATTTAACGGATATATTCCAACTGCTATATTTTAACGGATTTATTTTAAAATTTAAATAATAATAATAATAAAATATTCAAACGGTCATATTTTAGCGGATATATTTTAAATTTTAAATAATAATAATAACTTTAATAATAGTCCAACGGTTATAATTAAACGGATATATTTTAAAATAATAAGTCATTAATTATAATAATAATAATAATAGTCCGACGGTCATATTTGAACGGACATATTCAAACGGTCATTTTATAACGGCTATATTTTTGAAAAAACCTATTACTCCATCTATAAATAATACCATTTGTTCTCTCATTTTCATCCTTCCAAAATATATTTTCTTTACAACATTCATTCCGTTAATATTATTTATGGATAGTCATCGTATTAGAACTAGTAGTAGTTTGTTTATTTTGTTTTTGAATGAATGTTATTGATTATTTTAATTTCCAAATTACTCTAGTTGTTTGTTTGTATTAATTTTAAATGAATGTTATTTATCATTTTAATGTTATTTTGCAAAGTATTAGAACATAGAAGAGTTTAGAAATTACTAAATTGAAATTAGTTCAATATTTCAAATTACAAAAGCAAAGTGCTAGTACATAAAATAAAGTAAAAACTACTAAATTGAAACAACAAGTTCATATATCTACCATATTTAGAAAAATTGGAAATACTAATTTGGAATTACAAATTAGGAGGATAAGTCCTTCATTTTGCTTAGGATTTCTATCTTGCGGCGGTTGTAATATTCCGCTGTCATAGCATCTATGTTACTAGTATCCAGCGTCATAATTCTTTCCGCCGCTTTGGATTCTTTAATTTGAAGCCTCATCCGTTGTAATTCATTCCTTTCCGCCGCTTTGGCTTCTTTAAGTTGAAGCCTCATCCGTTCTAATTCAATCTTTTGTTCGTCTTGAACATATGTCTTTTCTAATAGATCTAGTTTTTTATGACTCATTGCAATTTTTTCTTCCTTAATTTCACTTCGTCTTAATTGTTCAATATGGGCATAGAACCCATAAAACTTAATTCACCGCGAGCTGAATTGTCGACCACCGATGAATGAGAGAGTTCTTAGTGCGATCCGTTTCAAATTCCTTATATTTGTGGAAGAATTCATGTATACGTTCCCAAAATTTTGCACTTGGTCGATCGGTGCCTTCAGCTGCATCCATAATAATATTGAGCCATGCAGATACAAGTAGAATGTCTTCATCAGTTGTAAAGTTTTTTCGTTTCGCCTTCTTTGAAGTTGAAGTGGCCGTTTGATTTGTAATATCATAATGTGATTCAAACGAATATTCCATGTTTTGGTTAATCCCACCCTGTTGAGAAGATTTGTAAAATATGCATCACCTTGAGAATCCATCAATAAAATTGACATACATTAAGCACAAAAAATTACAAATAATTTAAAGCCCAAATTATTTAACAAATATCTAATAAGAAAAATTACATAATTTAAAAAAGATTATAAAACATGCTTTGCATCTTGAATGAGAAATTTGAAAAAAAAAAAATTATATGCATAATTATGTATTCAAATATGGGATAGGTTCTTATAACCATTCTTTTTTACCATTATTTCTACCATCCGATTTTAAAATACCAATGTGGGTCTAATATTTTGAGAAATTGACCGTTGGATTACATATTCTACTTAGATACATTACGTATGGCAAAAACCACATTGATCCAATGGTCAGATTTAAAAAAATCTCACATTAAAGAACTGTGATGTTTTTAATTATAATAATTTTCACATGTAAATTTTTTATAAACCAATTGTTGGATCACTGTGATTTTTGGCATATGTAATGTATATAAGCAGAATATGTAATCCAACGGTCAGTTTCTCGAAATATTAAACCCACATTGATGATTTGAAAACGGAAGATAAAAATAATGGAAAAAAGAATGGTTATGGGAACCTATCCCTTCAAATATATACAAATAGATGTTAGATAATTTAACAAATACATATAATTAACTATTAATAAATACATAATTGTTAATTTAAAAAAAAATTAAACAAAATTAACTTTGATGTGGACTTTGAGATGGTTGAAGATTGAAGCCTAAAATTTGGGTGAATTCTCATGCATAAAATGCATGTGCTGGTATTTATAGGGGTGAATTATCAAAATATTACCGTATGAAAATTAAAGCAGCCAAAAGCATTTAACTCAAATTTCATATTTTGACCGTTGGGATTAAAATATATTAAACTGCGGCTTTGGCGAGCTAGTTGCCATCACCATATGTGGCGAGTGCTTTGGCGAGGCAGGAGTCCGTTGGAGCTGCATAAAAGGGACTTCACTCGCCAAAATAGGGTAGGAGGCTGGTTGGCGAGGCCTGTTGGAGTTGCTCCTGCGGACTAGCATTGCAGTCTCATTATGTGGATTTCACGGGACCACATGGATTTAGGTACAATGAGTGTTTCTTTTTTTTTTTGGATAATTTTACAATGAGTGTTTCTTATCTGTGCTTCACCCTTTTTATATTTATTACGGTCATAAAATAATTTTATTAGCCTCTCGTGTTGGTGCGAGTGAATTTATAGATGTGTTTTTATTTGGTTTGCGACTGAATTTATAGTTGTATTTTCATGTTGGTGCAATTGAATTTATAACAAACAATTCTCACGGTGGGAGGGGGAATGTTCCTGTTCTATTTGAAGTGGTAATGATTTTGAAATTTCTCTCCTCTATCTTTTGTGCAGGATTTCAATCGCACCAACACGAGATTTGTCCTTTCTCATTTGTAAAATTTCTCCCGTATACAAGTGGGAGGAATGGGCTAAACAATTTCTTTATTAAATCTGATTAAGGTATGCCCTTTCTCATCCACACCTAAGCTGTTTATCGATCATGATAATGATAAACATGGTACATCGATCCCAACATGACAAATGTGTACCTTGAAGATGGTGTTAGGATTTATCACTTTATTATAAATCACCCTTATGAGATTTGTGGATTACATCTTTTGCATCAGATGATTGTTGAGGTACGCCCTTTCTTGTCTTTGTTATCAACCCTCTTGCTATTTCTCTCACATGATTGAATTTGTCACTGATTATGAGATTACTATCTTACTTTATTGTACTATCATTTTTGAAGAGATTTGAATAATTTACAAGATGGAAACCAATGGTATTGTAACTTTCTGGTGAACTTTAATGGCAGAATGTACAGTAGCTTTGTCTGTATATTTTTTTTTTTATTGAAATTGAGACTTGATTATAGGATGAGATCCCTATTCACCTGAACTACACTTTCATCTTAAATTAAGAAATCATGAAAAATAGGTAGATTTATTGAGGTTTTAGAGCTGCAGAGTGTATTCATGGTTGCTGAGCTCGTGTTTTATCATTTTACGTGATTTTCTTGATTTAAATCATACTAGTTTCTTTCATGATGTTTTAATTTGATGACAGCTTTTTATTTTAAAAGAAGATATATAGGTTGTCATTTAGTTTATATCTAATCTGATCAGTTTTAGAATGTTGGTCTGCATTTTAAGACATGGAATGTTGGAGTTCTACAACCAATCACATTGAAGAGTCTAAACAAATTAAGGTACGAGCGACTAGGCGTGTGATGATATATTTGTGAAGCACATGCGTCATTGAAGAATTAGCATATGCTAGCGTCTGGCAAATTTGATAAACTAGAGGACATTGTGTCCACCTGGGCAAAAAATTTGTGAGCTAATGAATGCCACGGGCGACACGTGCAATCTTTCAAGAAGGTAACTGTGTATACCAGAAACTAGATAACCCTAATATTCCCTTTCCCTTCTTTTTACATAATGTTTGAAAATCACAAGATGCTTACTAGTGTAACTGTGTCAAGCTCTTTGTATGTTTGAAAAATAAGGTCACTCTACTTTGCATATAGAAGCCCAATTCATGTTAAGGTCACATGAAATTTTGCTTAATTTCTTATTCAATGCAGGGTGGCACAGACCCAGAACATTTATGGCTTTTTCTTAGAGTAACAGGAGGCAGCTGTTTATTGAAAAATGTAATACTAGGATCTTTTAAGTTAATTATTTGAACTGTAATGCTATAAATTCCAAAAAAATTGTTCCCAAAAACTATCTCAAATGAATCAAACCATTCATTTATTATGGAAAGACAATTTGCTAAAAAAAATAAAAAAGGTTAGATGATCAACCACATCATTTGGGATACACTTTCGGGACAAATTTTTTGTGACATATTATTATTATTTTATTTGAAGGATATATGTTATTAAATTGCCTTAAGTTATTATTGTGAGTTTTTATTAATAAATCCGATTATTTATTTTGTCATAGGTAGTGTTCAGTCGAGCACGACTTCTTCTGCTGAAAGCTACTTCCTTAAGCTTTCTGTAATCGCTTTCCCAAGCTAAAAAAGATAACTACAAATAAAAAACATATTCCCTACAGTATGCTACACCCTAATTATTCTACACTAAATCTTCAAAAACTCAATTTCGCTGGTGCGCACTTGCCTCCCCACCTAGTATAATTCAAAAGTTCATCAAGTTTAAAATTTCAATATTATGAGCTATGAAGCACTATGGTATAATCACATACCAATATACTTGTAGACACCCTATTTTTGACTTGTGGAACATAATTCATCATTTTATTTCCCAATTGGTTGCGAATGACAAATTATTTTTGGAGAAAGAGGTCCTAAAACTCTAGTTTTCTAAAATATCATTTTCCTTAGTTAACTAGATGCTATTATTTTATGTAGTTTTTTTTTACTTAGAATTGAGATTCTTTTTGCATTTAGTTTTTAGAGAGTCTAGGAATGTTGACGTCAAATTTCATGTCATTCTGATCGAAACTCGATAGGCAATGAGAACTTTTGTGACTTTAAGGGTAGAATTGTCATTTTTCTTGCATAATTTCTGTTTGACCTTCGAATTCATCCCGATTTGTTTCATTAGATTTGTATGGATATTCAAATTCTAGTTAGAAGATTTAATCGAGCATTGGCATGGTTCGAGAGCATTTTGGCTCATGATAATCCATGATGGTAATTGACCATTAATAGGGTTTTCACCCAATTTGACCAAGGTTTGACTGTTTTTCCAAATTAATGTTTTTAATAACTATAAAATGTTTTCAAAATATGTTTTAAGAAATGAAATTTTATTTTGTAATCAATCGGTTAGTACATTTTCAAACCCTAATTTGAGTCAGATGGCTCAAAATGGCTAACCGGCTTATTTTAACCTAATCCCTTAACCATGGTTAGAAGTTACCTCATCATTATCATTTGTAACAAGGATGAATGTGAGTCTTCTTCAATATTTGCATGGAGACACATGTTTGTTACTTCCTCTTGAGGGGTCTCATCATCCAAGCTAGGTGCATCAAATATGTTTTACCAAATTGCACTCATAGCTTTCTTCCTTCAATTATCTTTTTTCTCTTTATCTTTGTTGGATTCAAGTTGTGGACAATCCATCATCTTGTGTCCAACTTTTTTGCAATTGTAGCATTTGAAGACTTCATTTTTGCTTAAATCTCCCTTGTGCTATCCTTGATTCTTCCCTTTAGATTTGAAGAAGTATATAAATCTTCTTGTGATGAAGGTGACATTGTCCTCATCTAATTCATCTTCATCATCATTTCCTTCACTTTCCATATGTGGGCTAAAGGATTGAGAGTCATGTTTTTCTTTGGTTTATTTTCCTCTTAAGTTTGCCTATTCTTCAAGGATAGTTCATGAGTCATGAGGGAGCCCATAAGTTTATCAAAATTGATTTTGGTGAGGTACTTTGATTCTTGAATTGCCGTCACCTTAGGTTCCCATGTTCTAGGTACTAAACGAAGAATCTTCCTTGCAATTTCTACATTAGAATAACCTTTACCAAGAGCTTTCAAACCATTAATAATGTTAGTAAAACAAGTATACATAGAGCCAATAGATTCATCTTGCAACATTTTAAACATTTCATACTCATGAACAAGCATATCAATTTTTTATTCTCTCACTTGTGAAGTTCCTTCATGAGTTACCTCCCATTTTGTCCAAATTTAATTGGGAGTGTCGTAACTGGATACTCTATTGTATTCATTTTCACCAAGAGCACAATAAAGTAAGTTATTAGCCTTGAAATTAATTTGATTCACGCGATGGTCATTTTTGATATGCGATGGTCATTTTGAAAGAAATATTCATTCTATTCTTCCAATAACTATAGTTGTGGCCATTGAAGAAAAGAGGCCTTCATTTGGATTGACCCTCGGAGAGAGAGAGAGCAAGGTGTTAGGGTTGCCATGGATCAAACGCATGTGAATTTTATGAGTTTCTATACGAGTTCCTGCTCTAATTCCAATAGATTGTAATCCTAACTAGCCATACTAATGGGAGGTGAATAATGTCTAAGGCAATCTTAAGTCAATTTTATGAAAACACATATAAATAAACAAATTTCAAGATAAAGTAAAGAACAAATAGCAACAAGTAATATGTAAATAAAAGGATAGAGAGATCAAACAAGCGATGTTAACGTGGTTCATCACCAAGCTTACGTTCACGCCTCAAGCACCAAGTTCAAGGGTTCCCCAATCCACTATGATAATCCCTTTGACCGGTAGAGATCAACCTTACACCAAATAACTTGTGTTTGACCAACAAACACTAAGTTTTATAAATAGGTTTTCCCAAACCCTAACTTCCCAAATTTTTACAAGAGAGTAGAGTACAAGAGAGTGCTTCAACAAACTAATTGTACAATAAATAAGCTTTTCACTAATAGCTCTTCAACTATTAAAGACTAATGAAAGCTCAAGAGAGTTAGTTGAGAGAGTATTGACAAAATATGATTGAATGCTCTTGGAGGATATGAGTATATGCTTTTGGTAATGTTTGAATGAAGAGGGAAGAGGGCTTAAATAGCTTTTCATCCACATAGAGTCGTTTCCTACCTATCTAATCACAAATAAGGTGGTTGAGAGTATTAAATGCAACAGATATATATGAAAAATATGTGTTACTGTTCGAACGACCCGAGAGCCTGTTCGAACGGACTAGCCGTTGCATTTGAATACTATGAAATGCGTTTGAACAACTTAAAGCCCCATTCGAACAGTTTTAGTAAAAATCTCATTATTCGTTTAAATGGCCGAATCTTTCGAGACAAAGCCTCTGTCCCGTTCTAACGGAACCTTCCATTCGAACGGCTATGCAAGCCCATTCGAACGGCTATGCAAGCCCATTCGAATGGTCTTGCCAGATTTTCATGTAAAATAATTTTTGAAGCATAAGGAGACAAGAGGCCATTCCAACCAATCTTGAGATAATCACTAAAAGACCATTTCTAGTTTTAACCAAAGACCTAAAAGTCCATGAAGGTGATGAGAATCTTCTATGGTCAAACTATGGTCATTTTGAGCATTATAGACTTTAACAATTGGAAACTTTACAAATAACCCTAAGGCACTCAAAGTACAAATGATAACAACAATTGCAAAGTCTTGACATGTCTTGAGTCTTCTTGCTTCTTGAGCTTGAGTCTCTAAGAGGTTTGTTTGGTTTAGGCTCAATCCAAATGCTTACTAGAGTCTTGCTTGAATCCTTGATGCATTCACGACTGTTTCAACAAGTTTGAATATTGCATCACTTGATAAACATATTAGTACATAAGATATGTTTGTTATCATCAAAACTTGACCTAAAAGGTCATGAGGGTAGCCATAAGGCTAATAATCTCCTCATTTTTTATGACGTCAAACCAATTACATAATAAAGCACATAAGCTAGGAAAGTTTATAAAAACTCCCTCTCACTATAAGCATGGATTAGCAAAAACAATATATGATATCAATTATATAAAGTTAAGCCTTATAAACCTTATCCAAGCCAATTTATCACAAGTAATACACTTAAACTAGTAATATGCAATTCCAAATTCTCCCCATTTTGTCATCAACAAAAGGATAAACTAAAATAAATAGGAAGCATACTACAATAGCAACAAGATATTAAAAAAATGTCAATTGGTCTACTCATACTAAGTTCTCTTCTAATTGTGCAAAAATGATCATTTTGAAGAGGTTTTGTGAAGATGTTCCCCAATTGATGGTGAGTACTAGCTATAAGCATGGATTAGCAAAAATGATCCTCTTTAAGTAAACTTGATCTAGATGCTCTTCGATGCTAAATGTCATGTAAATGATAAGTCAAAGACCTAAACCAATACAACTCGATTGTGTTTTTGAAATCGGAATTAGCCAACACATGAATATAAAACCTAACACCACCATAAACTCGCCAAAGGCGAGAATCGAACCCCTGATCTCTTAGATAAGAGTCCTGGGCCCTGACCAAATGGACTAACTCTCACTGAATTTCTTTATCACTCATAGGAAAAATGATTATATATTTATATGTCCTTAATTTAAGCATTTTATACCACTAGATCCAATAATTTTTTTAATATAATAAATAGATGAATTTATAAATTTTAAGGACTTCATGATATAAAATTAGATCCCGTGGTATAAAATTCTAAATTCTTAAACTTTGATATCCTAGAAAAGAAAAAAAATGTTCGATATGCCTTGAATAAATGAGAATTCAAAAAAAAAAAAAAAAAAAAAAAAAAAAAAAAGGAGGGTGTTCATACACAATGAATGACTCGATTATTCAATGTTGTTCAAGGAAGGCTTGGCAATTCTCTAACAGATCTTGAAATTTGTTATTCAAAGAGCTTGAAATCTGAAACGTACAATCCAACGTCAACTGATAGAGATAACGGGAGTGGTGTAATGAATGGAATCCTTGGATCGTGAATAATTATAAAATAAAATAGAAAATATTATTTGACCCACCTATTTTATCCATATTTGACAAAGCGAATTCACCGCGTTTTCCCTCGACAGCTTGTTTAACTCCAGGCGAATCAAACCCCGACACGCGTCCCTCAATCTTACGGGACACAGCCGGTCATCCCCGTAGATTTCCCACCGTCTAGCCGGTCACCCCTCGCGCTCGCGCTTTAATTCCCGCGAAGCGTATATAAGCGCCCGCCCAGTCGCACTCGAACTGAAACACGATCGTTTGATGAGAAAACGAATTCAACCTTCTAGGGTTAGTTCAAACTAATCTTTAGTTTTCTCTTCGTATTCTCTTATATTCTCCGTTTGGTTGGAGAGAAAACTGTAGAAAAGAAAAGAAAACTTCTGAATGTTCTGTTTTATGTCGCTTTGGTTCGCGCTCAATGCAGTGAAGGTTTTTGTTTTGTTTTGTTTTGTTTTGTTTTTCTTCATGCCTTTTCTCAGCAACCAAGCAGAAGTTAACGGTTTCAATATCTTTATCTCATTAGGTTTCTACTTTGAAACAAACTACGAATGTTCAAGATTATTATTTTCTTCATGAGTTTCTGTCAATTTTTTTATATGTGTGTGGATACATTGGATACATTGGACAACTTCTCTTTACATATTTGATTTCTTGTTTTTCTTGTGTTGGTTTCTGTTCTTGATGATTTCTTTTCTTGATTGTTAAAGATTGATGTTTCATGGACTTAGATTTTAAAGTCCTTTTCTTTGTGCTTTCTGATTTTATTTTTATTTATAGTTTGATTATTGTTGTTGATTTGAATGAATGTGATTAAGTCGAGGTTTAGGATGGTGAAGTTTTTGAATTTTCTTGAAGAAAGGGTGCTTCAGTCTTTAATGCTCTGTTTGGTTGCTAAGAAAAATTTTGAAATAGAAAAGAATTCGAAGTTTCATATATATATATATATATATATATATATATATATATATATCTTATTTCATTACTTGAAACCAGACTGACCTTAATATGGATACTTGGCTTAGTTCCGGTGAGAGTAGTTCAATTGTTTGAACCCAAGACAGCGTAGTACATATTTCAAATTCTGTTTTCTTTTCTTTTCTTTTCTTTTCTTTAGTTCTCGCAGCAACTTAAAGGGTTTTAAGGTTTTTGTGGATTGGTATTTCTTGTCTCTTATGCTTTGAGTTTTCTATTTGAAATTGCATTGTGAGGGATTACACGATCAATACTATATATATATCTCTGTGGGTGTGTGTGTGTAACACTGTAACTCAGGGTTTAGATTTATATCCTTGAGTTGAGTAGTTGGGCATGTGTGGGAAATTTGATACTTGGATCTTGTTTTTCCGGACTTTAAGCGGGTCCCTTGTCTTTCTGGCAGTTTGTGGAGGCCATCAATTGCAGAGAAGTGTAGGCCATCAATTGCAGAGAAGTGGAAGCATCAAGACTAAGTCTTATGCGCGGCTCCCTGCATTTCCATGTTGATCTCGCCAAATAATATAGATATGTCACCTTCTTCAGTCAGTGATGGCCCTTTATCAACTGAGAAGGATTCTTATAACAACAAGAGCTCCCAACCAGGCCAGCAGAGGCAGCAGAAGAACCGGAAAGGAGCAGTCTCTGCTACATCCCAACCTAGAAAAGCAAGTTCCTCCGCTAAATCCCAAGTTCCTTTTCCTAATGGCCCACAGATGCCCAAGGTGTCAACTCGAGTATATAATGATTTATACCATGTGCAAAAGAAACCCAGGTTAGATGTTAGGCCAGAAAATATTCCCCAACAACGGCAGGTTTTTCAGCCGTTACAGAACCAACAAAACAGCATGCAGTTACAAAGCCACAATTCACAGTCAAAAGATTTAGTTTATCCGCAGAGAATAAGGCACCAGCAGCAACAAAAGTTTCTTCAATCATCACCACAGATGCAGCGATACAACGTGCAGCAGCAGCACTATCAACAGCCGAATCGCTATATGCAACAAAAACGCATGCAGCAAGTGTCTGCTACCACGCATTCCACTGGTGTTGCTTTGTGCACTCAACGGCTGTTGGACTATATGTATCATCAAAGGAAACGGCCTCATGTGAGTATAATAGTTTTGTTGGCTGAATTTTGTTAGTCAATTTTTCGTTTTTAGCTTTTTAACTATTACTTCACCTGATAAGCTAGTTTCCTTGGCCCCTTGATAAGTCAATATATTGATAGGGCCCTTGATAAGTCAATTTGGTCCATGTGCAAGCAGTTACAGACCTGCCATTTTGGCCACAAGGGTATTCTATAAATAGGGGAAAAGTGTCATTCCAGGATGGGAAATAGAAATGTAGGCTGTGACGGAAAACTCTACTTCACAAACTTCGAAAATTTTTAACTTTGTATTCTCTGATTCTTCTAGTGTGCTCAACTTGTCATCGTACCAGCTCCAATCCCTTGTTTTCTCTCCCATTTTCATGCTCCCTTTTTTTGTTATATCTGTACTAATTCACTGACACATTTGTATGGCTAGAAGGTCATGTTTAATTTTTGTTGGGCTCATTTTTTATGTTCTGTATTATAGGACAATAACCTTGCTTATTGGAGGAAAGTTGTAGCAGAGTATTATGCTCCTCATGCCAAAGAAAGCTGGTGTTGCTCAGTGTGTAATGATGCTGGAGACTCTGTTCTTGGATTTTGCACTAATGAAGCTATGGTTTGTTGTTAAGCCATTCATATATTCTTTATTCGGATAATAGATACTTTATGCAGATATTATTACATATACTTGTATACTCCTTTCTTAGTCTGTTGTGTGAATTGATTCTCTGTACTGCATGACTTCATCTAGATGCTCCTTTATAGTTGAGCTCCTATTTATTTACACAGGCATGCAATTCGAAAGACTTACTGCATTACGTTATCCAAATACTAGGTTGGCCTTTGCTTTAACTCACAAGTAGAAATTCTTTTGTTTTTCATTGGTCTTCTTTTCAGGATGCATGGAATTGTCGCATTTGTCATTCGAAACCACGAAGGGGGTTTGGTATGTATAAAATTTTCTTGGTTCTATCACTCTCATTTTTCTTTGATCATATGGTCTTTCTCTTGACCTTGAGAATTGCTTTTTGCTCCAATTGTCCTTTTCTTGATTAGTTAGAAATGTGGCTCACATTCACACTAGAACATCTCTTCAACAAGAGATATTAGGGGTTTGAACCCAGAACTGTATGCACAAGTTAAAGCATCATACCATTCTGGCAAGAATTTGATGGTCTTATTAACCTCATGATATGAAAAATATATTATTTACTTCCAGATGTTTTTCCTTTCGATATTTTATTTCTGGAGTATAATTGACGGTGGTAGCCTAAGGGTTCAACTGGTGTTGATCTAGTGATCAACATACAGAGCTATAACCATATGATTGCATATTCAAGTCAAGCCCATCAACCAAAAGTACTATTAATCCAGCATTGTTTCAAATATTTGAAATTTTCAACATGTCATTTCACTATGTAGACCAAAAACTATGGTTAATTTTTTACTTGATGAAATAATCCAATGAATTGGTGTAACTAGAGGCACAAAGTGGTTCCAGATGAGGCATAACAAGACGATTGAGGTAGATTTATAAGCATACAAAATATGTACACATACAGGGTAAGAATACAAGGAACATATAAAGAAAGACCTCGGAGAGTAATAGTGCAATCCAGTATCAGCGTTGTTGTGACCAATATGACTAGCCTTAGCCTGGTATGGAAAGGATAGGTTTATAGCATTACTGGAACATATCGTGTCAGCTCAACCAGGCTGGATGCTTAACTTCCTTGATGACCTTTAAGGTTTACCTCCAATTGATTTGTTTCGCAAGAAAAAATGGTGCTTCTAAAGCATACAATAAAAGTACTCTGATAACCTGTTAAGAAAATTCTTAGTATTTCTTTTGTAAAAATAATAACAGAAATGAAGGGTCATAAAATTATTATTTTTGTTTCCATATTTAGGAGAGAAAATACTCCTCAAGAACCGTTTGGTATTACATTTCATTTTTCTTTCTGAAACCTACATATAATGTAATTTCTTGAGCTTCTTCTTCTCTGCTGCTAGAGTTGGTTGCCATTGATTCTCTGGTACTGTTTGCCATTGATTGTATTCCAGATTTTAAGTGATTTCAATGATGGGATCTGAATTCTTTTATATTCCTTTTCTTTTGGTGGTGGACAGAGGCGATTTTTGAAACATTGCCCAGGCTACTTAAAGTCAAATTTGATAGTGGTGTTATCGATGAGCTGCTGTATCTGGACTTTCCACATCGATATGAACTGCCATTTGGAAGAATCGTGTTGGACTATGGGAAAGCAGTTCAACAGAAATTTTATAAGCAATCTCGTGTTGTTCATGAGGGACAACTTCGTGTTGTATTTACTGAGAAATTGAAGGTAACTAACTGAGTGATATTTTACGACTTTTGTATGTCTGTAATTCTGTAAATTATTATAGCTGCTATCTTTTTAACTCTGATTTTTTTATCCAGATATTGTCTTGGGAATTTTGTGTACGACATCATGAGGAGCTTTTGTCTCGTGCATGCCTCGCACCCCTGGTACTATTATTTCATGACTCTGAAGATTTCTCTCTTTTGATAATGTAGATATTTGTGACTAGGCTCTGTCATGTTTCAAATAGCATATACTTTTCTTATTTGCATATTACAACTATCTCTTAAGCATTTGAACTTTAATGAGGATCTTCCTTAATTCATCTTTCTCTGTCTCTTTCCCCCCATAAAGAAGTGGTATAATAGAGTTTGGGCGGAGGTGTCTTGTGTTCTTTAGCACAAGGTGGTACAACTCCCAACCCAAACTATAGAAGATTCATGCTCTGTATCACTGCCTTTGTTGCCAAAAATTCAACAGAAAGCAAGCCAATTCTCTCTCCACTCCATGCGAGGATGGACCCATAGTCAATAATTAGGTTGAGGTGAATCAAGGTGCCATGGAGAAGATTATGAGATTCATCGATCAAATGAACCATTTTGAGTTTTCTATTTCCATTTACCAATTCATCCAGCTATCCCTTAGCCTATAGCTTAGCTTCCTATAGCTTAGTTAGTATGTTAGAATGTTTATCACAAAGTCAATTATAACAATTAGCATAAGAAGTTAAATCAACTCAACAAAGCCATCTTTCCGACTCTTTGGGGTCGGCTATACTTTAGTTTTCCCTTCAAATTTGTTTTGATTCCACAGTTCATTTATTTAGTTTGGTCTGTGTAGTCTTTTATTTTTTTCCCTTCATTTATAAAATACCATTTGGGCACCATAGCGATTAGAATTGTCTTGCATTTGATACTTAGACTTTAGTATGTTTTGTTTTAGTCATTCTATCCATTACCTTGTATCCTTAGCAGCAAAAACATATGGCAAGACACAACTTGCATGGTTTAAATAATGTTGTTTCGGGGTGCTTGAGAAATATGGTAAAACCATTTCCGTCCTTTAATTCATGAAACATATCTTATTTACAGGTGAATCATTTGGTCAAGGTTTCAGAGGAATGTCAAATCCCTGTTGCTAATAATGAATCAGATGGGAAGCCAGAAAATCTCCAATCAAACTTCTATATGTGAGTCAAACAAGCAATCATTGGTCTCATTTTCTTTCCACCGGAAACTTTTTTTTTTTATTACAGTTCCATTCTGTTTCTTTTTTGGGAAGTGAATCCATATGATATCCACAGCAGGGGGCAGTAGGGGGGGTATTGTTTCTTCTCTTCTTTCCCCCGGTAATATCCATTTATTATACATATAATATAATAGACCCAATGGTCAATAGTGCACTGAACACTTACCACTCGCTTTCATGAGCCTCAAGTGATAAGAGGCAGAAGAAGACTTTAAGCTAATCTTTAACTAGGTTCTGATTAAAAATTTTTAGATGAAAGTAGGTTAGAATCTATATTGGGAAGACATAACAAATCATATGGTTAAAATTATTTTATACATTTGCTAGATAGTGTAATGTTCTTTCTTCGTCACTTCTTTACTTTGCTAGAGACGCAAACACACATACTCTGCTTAAAGAAGAAAAAGTTGTTCACTTACCAGTCTTTTCTTCAAACCTTGAAAATGTTGTTGCAAGAATTTTAAACTTCAAAAAGAAATTTGGTCAAGTAATAATTGTATTATGGTTATACATGCACACATGCATCCAGCTTGAATGATTTATTGAGAACCGGAAAAAAAGAATGAAAAAAAAGAAGAGTTTTTACAACCCAGATTTTACGTTGATACTTGAGGTGGCAGTCTAAAAGGTTTATATTCATTCGCCAAATCATAACGGAATTTTTTTCCCCCACCCAGTTGTCAGCATCACCAATGGATCTTTAGCACGAGGCCAAAAAATGTCAGTATTGACATCGTTCTTCTGTGGCTGAGGCCTCTCATTCAGTTGCAGTTTTGACCAAAAAAATTTGCCTTGTTATATATTTATATAGAATAAAACCTTTCTGAACATATGCGGGTTCCAGGTGTGCTTAGCTTTTTTGCCCATTCTATTGTTTCTTATAAGGTAGTCCTCTAATGTACTAAAATAACAAATACGAACATAGGTTGCTGTCCTATAGGCTACTCAACTCTGTATTGCTCTTCTTACTGCAGTTATTTTAAATTCCAATGACAGTTTCCATGTGCTTATTTTAAGATGTTTACCTTAGTTTTACTATAACAGTGTCATAATGACAACCAGTTAAGCAAGTGTACATGGATATGATACTTGCATGTTTCTTTGGTATTAGGTTACAGGATGCTGTGTCTCATCTTGTGAAGAATCTGGAGCATTCAACAATGAACGTTTTTAGAAGTTCAAAAGCATATTTCTACCGCTTTAAGGTTACATATAGTCATGTTTTATGTTTGTAGTCCAAATCAAAATGTCACTTTTCGAAGTTAAATTTTGATGCATCTTCCTCACTCCACATTTTTCTCTGGGAACCAAAAACAGTTAGCTGAGGTTTTTAATATTATGAAAGACTTGATAGACTTCAGCAAGCAGCACAAGCTCGGTCCAATTGGTATGGTGCAGTTAATTTTATGCAATCTTATTGGTTTTACTCTTGAGGAATTTTATTTGAGCTTACACATTTCATTGAAATATGTATTCATGCACGCTAAAACATCTGTACTGTAATCATTGAATACTTGCAGCAAGCTTGGAGAACTACCCTCGACCATCCCCTACAGCCAAGCTCTGGATACGAACGATGCAGGAACCGAAGCAGTAAACTAGTGTTCAGAGACAAGAATAATAACTGCTACATGACCGCAGACAGGCGGAATACAAATGGGAATGGCACACATGCGACCTATATATTCATCCAGCATTGCTATTAGGCCCTCTACTAGCCGGAGCAAGTCTCAAGACTATCGGTGATGACTCTCATCAGGTTAATGGCAATGAAAATTAGAATACACCATGCTTTTGGCAGGCAATTTTCAAATTCCAGTAAGTGGCTCAGGACATACCCAATTGGTTCACAGAAACAGGATTTTTAACAGCAGTGCTGGGAACTAGTATAGCTTTTGTACATAAATTTCCTTTGATTCCAGTCTCAATTATAACTTACACATGGGATTTAGGCATTACAAGTTCACTAAAGTAGGTATTCCAGGTCTAAAGTCCCCTTCATTTTTGTTTTCTTGTTTTCAATTCGTCGGGTATGAAGTTGGCATCTCGCAACCAAAGAATGTGCAAGTGTTTATGTGAGTATGATACAGGTATAGAAGTCTCATTCTCCAGTTTTGTTTGCTGTCTTCTGTTTGTTCCACAGTTCTTATTTTTCTTTCTAAGCAAATGTTTAGGCCAAGTTTATGTAAGATATTATGATTTCTAAAATGGTTCTTATTATATTTAGGCCAAGTTTATGCATCTATATATATATATATATATATATATATAGTCCCAATCTAGTAAGCATACGCGAGTCAGCATGAAGCTCTTGTGGGATGCATATTTTGAAAAACCGACCGTTGGATTAGATACCCTTGTTATGAATGTCACGTTTGCCAAAAATCACAATGATCCGATGTAGGCATCTCAAAATCCAGACTGTGAAAAATTCTGACTATTGAAAACTTTCACAGTTTTTCTTAGTGACATATTTGATAAACTAATCGTTGGATCACTGTGATTTTTGGCATGCCTAGCATGCATATGCATAGAATCTAATACAACGATCAATTTTTCAAAATATGCATCCCACAATCACCTATGAGCTTCATGCTGACTTTCGCGCTGGTAGGATCATTTCTGTTTAGAGTAATGCTAGATTACCAAATCTTGGACCAAAATTTTAAAACCAAATGACGTGTCAGAATTGAGCAGTCTTGATTTCTGTGCTTTTAAAAAATACACAAAAATATTATTCTGACACATCATTTGGTTTAGAAAATTTGATCTAAAATTTGGTCCGCTTAGCATTTTCCTTCTGTATATATATATATATATATATATATATATATATATATATATATATAGAGTAATGCTATTATGAGGACGGCCTGATGCAAAGTTGCGTCAGGTCTCCTCCATATGGCCAATTTTAGATGACAACTTGTAAAACTGATTGTTGGATTAGATGCTCTTCTTCTGTATGGCATGCCTGCAAAAAATCATAGTGATCTGACGATTGGTATTTTGAAAATTTGTGATATTTTAAAGAACAAATAAGTTGTATATTTTCACAAAGGCATTTTTCAAAAACCAACCGTCGGATCATTGTGAATTTTTGCAAGCATGACATACAGAAGATGGGCATCTAATCCAACGGTCAGTTTTACGAACTGTCATCTAAAACTGAATTAATACTTTATTATTATTATTATTTTCAATTTTTGATCAAATGCGATGACATGACATTAGTTAATAATTACAGAATTAAAGAGATTGAAAGCCATGAATTTTCCGATAAGTTGGTAGTGACTCACATTCATCAAGTGGGCTATTGACTTGCTTATGGTTGGCTCGCCCTCAAGGCGAGTTAAGCAGAGTCCTAATGCCACACACCGAGCAAAGACCCCGTTCTAATACCATCTCTTTATAATTAATGTTCCATTTTATTACATAAAGTAGTAAATGCCTCATTTCATCACCATTTTTAATAACCTAGGCCTCATTTTACCGGTAGAAGTTCCTTAAGACCCCATTTCACTCAATTCTTTATAACTAAGACTCCATTTTATTGTGAAATTTATTACAAAAATTAAAGAAAAATAATATTGAAAAAGCTCCATTGAAATCTATAATTGTATATATCTATTAAAACTGTATCACTGTGTTTTTTAAAGGAAAAATAAATTATGATTTAAGGTATTTAGTAAATTAAGTGAACATCTCACCCAATGATCACAGTGAGGAGGGGATAAATTTTTGGGTTGACTTGGCCATCAAATTTATCTTCGCATGTGTTTAGATAATTATTCATTAATTCCTTGTTGGCTTTTTATTCCATGATTGGTGGATGAAGTTGGTCAAGTTGGTCGTGATTTGGATTCATGTAGACTATATACATCTAATACTTGATTTTTACGCCGACTTGTTACAATCAAAATCAAACTTTTTCCACCATTGGTAGACCAACAATAGTGGTCATCATTGTGAGTTGAAATGCTGCCTCTAATCATTTTCTATCAACAAAATAAAAATAAAATTATATAATAGAATTTATATGGTGAGAATGCGTACGTGTAGACTAGGATTATATTTCCCCCTAATGTCTTTCAACATGCATCAACCGTATAACAATTTTTCCATTCTCTTAAGAGGACTACTTTAGAGTTAAATATAAAAATTAAATATAATATAGAGAGAAGAGTGGTTTTTTTTTTTTAAACAATAGAAGCCAACCCGAGCATGACATTAGTTAATAAATCAGTACTTAATTATTATCATTTATTTCAATTTTTGAATGCAATGACATGACATTATAGTTAATAAATTACAGAATTAAAGAGAAATTGAAGGCCATGAATTTTCCGATAAGTTGGTAGCGGCTTACTTCATTAAGTAGGCTATTGACTTGCTCATGGCCGACTCGCCCTCAAGGCGAGTTAAGCGGAGTCCTAAGGCCCCACACCTAGCAAAGACCCCATTCTAATATCATCTCTTTATAACTAAGGTCCCATTTTTTCACATAAAGCAGTAAATGCCTTATTTCATCACCATTCTTAATAACCTAGGCCTCATTTTATCAGTAGAAGTTCCTTAAGACCCCATTTCACTCAATTCTTTATAGCTACGACTCCATTTTATTGTGAAATTTACTACAAAAATTAAAGAAAAATAATATTGAAAAAGCTCCATTGAAATGTATAATTGTATATATCTATTAAAACTATAACACTGTGTTTTTTAAAGGAAAAATAAATAATGATTTAAAGTATTTAGTAAATTATGTGAACATCTCACCCAATGATTGTAGTGAGGATCAAACTAAAATTAATAAAATCCTCCCTAAGATCTACTATAATTCTGTAACATAGAAAGATTTAAGTGCATTAGTTAGTCTATTGAAAAATAATAAAATTCTTTTCCTTGACATTTGTTTTACAATTATTTATATAATTTGTTTTCAAAACATCAATGTGGGTGAAATATTTCGAGAAACCAACCATTGGATTAGATACTATTCGTATGCTAGTTATCATATGCCAAAAACCACATTAATCCAATGGTCAGATTTTAAAAATTCTCACTATAAAAACTGTGATATTTCTAATTATAATAATTTTTCATAGTGACATTTTTTAGAAACCAACCATTGAATCATCATGATTTTTGGTATACATGACATACATAAGAAAAATATTTAATCCAATGGTCGGTTTCTCAAAATATTCGACCCATATTAGTGTTTTGAAAATGAATGGTAGAAATAATGGTAAAACAAGTGGTAGGGCGAACTTGACCCATATGTATATTAATATTTTTAATATCAAAGAGGCCTCATTTATAATTTTTGTCTTAGGCCTCTAAATATATCGAGCTGGCTTGAACTTGCCCATGCAGCTCTCGACCTAATTCCGTTTTGAAGGGTTTTGTCGTTCAGAGTGGTCATTAGAATCGATGTTGATAGAGTTTGGGTAGAAATTGAAGGCCGTGAAATTTTCAACAAGTTGGTGGAAATTTGCATTCATCAAGTGGACCACTAACTTGCTCATGGAGCCTCCCGACCTAGTTTCGTTTCAAAAGGTTCAATTGTTCATATTGGTCAAGTCTATAACATGTGTGTGACTTAGACTCAAAACTTAATGGAATCATTCTATTTATCATTTCTTTTTATGTACACATGGCCTAAAGCACCTAATATCAATTATGTCCAAAAGTGTCACGTCAATTAATAAGATATAATTACCTCCTACTTTTGTCTTGGCCACATGTGGCCTCTTGGTTGGTGAATATTTTTTTATTCATTTATTTTGCATGTACTATTTTGCAAGCTAGGTCCTTAAAATAGCTCAAGTCCCGTGTAAAAAGTCAGAAACTATTTTTGTGTACAAATTGGCAAAAAGTCTAGTAATGTGAATGCACGTTGATAGTATATAATCTTAACTTAAAGGAAATGATAATTTTTTGCTCGACTCTAAGTCAAAGTCTCCTCTTTTATTTTTATTTTTATTTTTTTAATTAAGTATTCCGCTGTTTCCCACCCCCCCCCCCCAAAAAAAAGGGTATTGATGCACTTCACTAATTTCTAAGGTGCCGTTTGGATAAGCTACCACTTTTTTACTTTTTTAATTTTGGAAGTTGAAGTTATTTTTTGCTACAACTATCAATTTTTTAAAAGTAAGAAGCATGTTTGGTACCCACAATTGCTACCTACTTTGAAAAAATTGCTACCTACTTTAAAAAAAAAAAAGATCACACAATAGCTGCTACTTATGTTACAGGCAAAATGGGTAGACAAAATCAAAGAGAGAAGAAAAGAATAAGATCGAAGAGAGACCCAAGTCACCAGCGACGACGGCTGGCCGTCGAGGTGGTGTGCAGACAACCATGATGACAAGAGCTAAAACGATGACCATGAGAAGCCCCATCATATCTAAACCACCGACGTCATCTGATTCTGCGCAGCACATCTTCCCCATTACTGATACCACCTTTTTGTAATCTTGTTCAGAGCAAATTAAGGAAGAAGAAGTAGAAGATGCAGAATTGATAAACTGGATTTGGTATTTGTAGATCTCTAGTCAAATTGAAATTTGACTGTGTGAGTTTCTTTATTTTGTAGCATTTTCCTTATCCTTTTTCTTCATTCCAAGAACAGAGCACCCACTTTAAAGAAGAGAAGTGATTTTTCACAGATTAAAGGAGAGATCGGATTGAAGATTTGTTATGTTGATGAAGATCCACCAATATCTGAAACCGTGACTGAGAAAGTGGAGCAGAAATCTGAGGCTCCTCCAGCAGATGAAAAGCCACCGGCAAAGGATGAGGAGGAGGAGAAGAAAGAAAAGGAGAAAAAGGAAGAGGAGAAGCCTGCTGAAGCGGATGATGCTTCTGCAACTTCGGCGGTTGCAGCGGCACCGACGACGAAGAGAGAGAGCACAGGGGAGAGAGAGCTGCTCGTGTGAGGGAGGGAGAGGATTGTGAGAAAAAGAATGTTTTTTTTCATCCCGAGGGTTCGATGGGTGGTCCTTAAACTACTTTTTGCTTAAAAAAGTTGTGGAAGGAAGTTTTTTTTTTGCTTCCTCAAATTCATGAATCACAAGAATTGCTTCCATGTAGTAGGAAGTAGAAGTTGTTTGCCAAACGTACTTTGCTACCAAAACTTCCATTTTTCAACTTTTTTAAGCAAAAAACTGAAAGTCGTAGCTTATCCAAACGCAGCCTAAAGTATCTATATTTGTGTTACAACCAAAGAAGTAAAACAGAGATATATAAAATAGTTACCTAATGATACTTTTATCATGTTTCTTAGATGAAGTAAAATTTTGAACTTCAAAAGTGATTTAAAAAAAAAAAAAAACTTTTACTATTATTTTTACCATGTCTCTTAGATGAAGTAAAATTTCAAACTCCAAAATTGATTTAAATAAAAAACAAAAACAAAAACAAAAAATACAAATGGGGCGTTAGTACATAATTTAATTGAATGTGGAACACAAATAATCTTAAGTTAGATGAGGGGATAATTTTTGGGTTGACTTGGGAGTCAAAGTCTTTGCATGTGTTTGGGTAATTATTAATTAATTCTTTGTTGGCTTTTTATTCCGTTATTGGTGGATGAAGTTATTGCTCAAGCAGGTCGTGATTTGGATTCATGTAGACTATATACATCTAATGCTTGATTTTTACGTCGACATGTTACAATGAAAATCAAACTTTTTCCACCATTGACAAAACCAGCAATAGTGAGTTGAAAATGTTGCCTCTAAACATGATGTTTTTGAAAGGTTGTGACATACATGGATTCGCAGCGGAAGACATACGATAAATTTTTTTATTCATAATAAAGAATGAATCCATTCATCACAAACTTTTCAGGAATCGTTACAAGCATGGGGTCATGTGTTTATACATATAAGCATATAATAATTAAACACTTTAAATAAACTTACTTGATTTCCTTAGCGTAGCTTTTGTCGCAAGCTTCAAAGTGTATGAAGCCTCCGCATGGTATCCACACGAATACAAGACCTCAAGAACTCTTGCACTTCTCAAACAATGGAAGAGATAGCTTTGGAGAGGGGAGAGAGAGAGCTCACGGCTAGTAGGGAAGCTAGGGGCCGGCCCTAGTGTTCTCCTATTCTAATTTGTGACTTTTTCTCTTTATGATGATTAGGAGGCTTAGTGCTAACATGTCCCATCATGTAGTATTTATAGCGAACCTCTAGGGTTTCTATTTAATAATTATTTCCAAATATAACTTAATTCCTTATATATTAACAATTAATAATAAGGTTACTAGTTAAATTATAATTAGGAAATTCACTTCTCTCTTTAATGAAAGAGACTCACTTATGCTCTTTGTTTGTGTGTGACCCATTGGGTTCACCCCAACCTAATAGTGGTTCGAGACATCTTATGTTCCCTAAAATAGAAACTTTCTATTTTTGGTTCGATTGGAACAATTCCAATTTTACCCTCAATGATAACACTTATCATTAGGCTTTCACTAGTCATGAGTGACATCTAGCAACATATCATGACGTACCCTGAATAGCAGAACTATATGAACCCTTCATGTTACTTAATCTTTCATCCCCTAATGTCGCTATTAAGATAATAGGTATGGTGATCTGTCAAACCCTATCTTAACAACTTGAAATATGTTCCACAAAATACAATCTCAATGAGGTAAATGCAGTGAAACTCTTTTCACTGTTTACCTATCACTTTGGCCAAAGATTCACCTTGAGAATTATCTTTGTGAACTGATCATGACATTCTCTCTCATCTACTGAAAGTGATGATTCCTTATTGTACACTCATCTATCTTCATACATAACTTATTAGAGCCAATAAGTACCGATTGCATCCTTATGGTGGAGGCTGTACGAGATACTATCAAACCCTAGTAACATATGCATAAGATAGCTATGGTGTTTCAGGTCTAAGGACTACCAATTAAATAGACGTAACAAAAGAATATTCCTTTTGACTTGATTTCCATAGGAATATTCTAGTAGATTATGTTCAGTGTACATATTCTCTAATATGCATTCACATATTAACTAAAGTGTCACTACACTGATAGGAAAGACTACCTATCCTCCTATTAGAGTTAGTTTAAATCTTGTGCTACTCTTAGTGGTTTATAAAAAGGTCATCTTTAATAAACCTATGAGTATGAACAATTTAGAATAAATGTTTATGAGAAATATCAGTCTCTCTATCTCAACAACTTGAGATGTATATTTCTCTTATCATTCATTCATGGACTTTGTCATATATATAATTAAATATATAAGACAATTTATACCTTCTAATAAATATAATATGAAATAGATATGCTCTTTAGGATTGGTTTTAGGGCATATCTCTAACAATCTCCCATTTGCACTAAAGCCAATCTCCATAGTATCGTATACTAGTCTTCGCAAGACAAGACTTCTAACACTCACAAGGTGTTATGGCAAAGAAGATTCTACACAAACTAGTTTTGCAAATTATTTTCAATAATAGTAATTAAACTAAAATTCGCTGCCAACTCCGATGTCCTAGTAAATGAGACCTATGTTCTCGAAAGAAAACAATGTATATACTAGACATTCTACTAGGCAATTTGTAAATGGCACACCGTACAAGATTTCTTTATATTTAAGTATTTCATCCTTAAACTCTTTTAAGAATATACTTATTTCTTATTTAGAATCTCATTCTAAATCAATAATCAATATATGCTTACAACCACTTGTAGCATTTATGATATTGATTTGAGTACATAGTTTAGTATCATATGGGTCTTATATTTCTCAAATATTATGCTCATATGTTATTCCCATAAAATCTAATTCTAAGGGATATGAATTCTTATAACTCATTTTAAAATTCATATTACTATACTTGTATTGTAAAGTATGTACTTTATAAAGAAACTTTAGGAATAAATTTGACGACTTTATTGCTCCCACTAATCCTATTGAAACAAAGGTATTTTATGTGTTAAACCCTTTTAATAACATAAAGTCCCTTTCGATGTTTCACTAAGGAATGGTTCTCAACCATTGTGAGAATATTGTTTTCTAATAACTCTTTATTTAAGAAAATATATTTTTAAAGTTTATTTGAAATATCTCATATCGCAAATAATCTTTATATTGTTTGACATATTTAAGATCCTTTAGTGATATTGATAATTCAAATTAATAAGATTCATATTGTTGTCCCAAATATATAACTCTAGAGGGGGGTGGATAGGGTTTATGGCAAACTTTTACAAATAATTACCAAATAAAATTAATGCTCAATTATTAAGCAATGAAAGCAAATATATAAACAAGTAATTGAAATGAGAGAAGGGATAGAGAGATCAAACACAGTGATTTAACGAGGTTAGGACTCCGCCTACTCATCGCCTTAAGCTTCAGCCCAAGGATTCCCAACAATCCACTAAGGATTAACTCCTTCAAGGTGGAAAAACCTTTACACATTTTTCTTTATCCCAGGTGGAAGACTCTTACCTAAGCTCACAAAGAACTTGTACAATGGCTCACAAAGAACCCACTAGTGCTCACAAAGAACACTTTTTCAAGCTTCATAAAGAATGCTTGGCCAATGCTCATAAAGAGCAACTCTCCAATGCTCACCAAGAGCACTCACAAGATTTACAAAGAGATGTGATTAGTGTACAACAAAAGAACTTCTCAATGAGTAGATGAAATACAAGATAAGAGCTCACACTAATATCTCTCAAGGATTTAAACTTTTTGGCTCAAGAGAAGATGATGAATCTTGACTAAATCACACAAGAATGATATAAACTATGTTGTTATAAGTTTGTGTGTGTTCATTAGCTCATTCAAGACTCATATGATGAGTATTTATAAGCCCCAATAAGAATATGTCCGTTAGGCATACAAATATGACCGTTTGGAGTCGTTAAAAACTAGCCATTTTGTGTTTGCAGGAGCATTAGTCGAATAAGCAAAAGTGATTAGTCGACTAGGCAAAATGATTAGTCGACTATAGGACTCCTTAGTCAACTACTCTATATGTTTAGTCGACTAGGTTCAGAATTTTCAAGACGTTAGCTACTGGATTATGTTTAGTCGACTAGACTAAGTTGATTAGTCGACTAGGCATACTCTTGAGCTAATTTCTTGATATTCTTAAGTCCAAATCAACTTGTAACATCTAAAGTAGTTAACTAAGTGTTCAAAGACATTTTTGGCTTAGTTCAAAATGTTTTTCAAAGATAAGTATGCCAAAGCAATAAGTGTAAAACATTTTGTCTTTGAATCCAAATAGCCCACTATGAATTTGAATCAATTTTTGACCAAAATGTGATTTTCCAAAGTTAAAACCT
>JAESVK010000811.1:1095320-1115259 GCA_017140935.1 Hamamelis virginiana
CTTAGTGAATATACAACATATTCATATTCACATAAGGTTCATTGTAGTGCATGAGCTTCATGATGGCTTGACTCTATGAATCATTTTTTTACATGATATATGCTAGATGACAACTATAAGAACCATATGATTAAATTCAAATAACCATATCATAAGTATGACATTTAATAATATATCCATTTGATAATGTCAAGGGGTTCAATTAAGA
Organism: Hamamelis virginiana; assembly: GCA_017140935.1. Taxonomy (NCBI): domain Eukaryota; kingdom Viridiplantae; phylum Streptophyta; class Magnoliopsida; order Saxifragales; family Hamamelidaceae; genus Hamamelis; species Hamamelis virginiana. Next base: position 1,095,529 of record JAESVK010000811.1, read on the forward strand.
ACATATGCACTATATTAAATATTCATAGTACAATGTTTGTTCAAACATTGAGCACAATTTGCATATAGAATAAATAAACCAATCAATGATTTGTGGCTCCCCCTAACAATATGCATATAAAGATACTAAAGATTATCATTTAAAGCATATGCATATTTTAGGTAAAACAAATCAACATATGATGCAAAGAATTCATCATAAACATTAATCATATGCATATTCCAAACAATCATTCATATGCATATTTTTTTGTATCATGAATGTGTTTTACCAAAATTCATGTTTGCAAATTTACACAAGAATACTTGCAAATATACAAAATATGCAAATCAAGTAGAATCACAATACAATGATTGTTATCATCAAAATCAACCAACAAGGGTGGAAGCCATAAGGCTAACACATACATCTCATGTATTATTCCTTTTGATCTTCTTATTAAATAAGGTGATTTGGTTCATATCAATTAATGAATCAAAATTCATATATTAGAATGAACCTTTATAGTTGAATTATCATATCCTATTTATTCATTTTATTTATAAAGAAATAAAGAACTTTATAGTAATTTCCAGATCTACTCCAAATATTGAATATTGTAGATAAACTGTTTTAAATAAACAAAGTACTTAAAAATAAAACTTCAAAATGAAGTATTTATTACAACTGGAAATAATAATAAATATTATTTAATTATTGAATAAAATAGTCAAGGATCAAGCTATAGTGTAGAAGACAGCAACTCTTGATCATTTCCAAACACAGTAAGCCGAATATCTACTCAACCTTTTGCTTCCCTCAACCTTTTGCTTCCCTTTGTCTCCTACATACAATCACATAGTTAGGTATCTAATACCATAAGCAAAATAATACTAATTCTCAATTAGTAAATAAAATACAAGACGTACCATTTGAAGAACCATTCTTCAATGAAGCCATGTACTTCTTGCAATTCCCTTTCCATAAACGAATTTTGCCGCAGTGGAAACTCTTTCATTTATGCTTTTTCTTCATACTTCCTTTTGGCTTATCATTGGATTTCTTCTTCTTTCTTTTGCCCTTAGGCTTCGAATTAGAAGTTGAAACTCCATCAATAGCCAATATATCCCCTTTGGATTTTCATTTCAAGGTATCCTCCACAGTTACTAACTTGTTCGTCATATTAGTCAAAGACAAGTTTGAATCAACATCAGACATGTGAAAATTAATGATGAACGGTTTGTAACTAGCAGGTAGGGAATGAAGTAGTATGTCAATTCACATTTCAGATGTTATAATAACACCCAGATCGTTCAAGGAGTTGATATTCCGGATCATCTTGAGACAATGCTCATAAACTGATGATCCTTCTATCATCTTACAGGAGTAAAGTTCACCTATAGCATTGTACTTTACAATTCCATTTTGTGAGATATACATATCCATAAGATATGATAGGATCGATCGTGTACTCTTAATGTGCACATCATCCTTTATCTCCTCCTTAGCAGCCCTTTCCGACAAGGCATTGAGGCATGGGGTATTAATGACATGTTTGATTCTATCTACGGCGGTTAAGATAATCTTGAAATTTCTTAACCATTCTAGGGAATTTTGACCAGTCAATCGATTGTCATCAAGAATTTGAGATAAAGAGTTTAGAGGTGCCATTTACAACAGAAAATAATACAAGTAAATTTCATATTTTTAAACCACATAAACTTTTTGGTTTTTAAGTTTCATGTTACCTCCCACTATTTGATTCAAATCTCATATTCCCTTGGATGAAACTCGGGAATTTCGTCATTTGAATTTCCATAGCAGGGATTGGGGTTCCACTAAGAATTAGTGATCCTCACATAATAGGTTCTTGGATACTAACCCTTAATGAGTGGATAACTCTTATCCTAATGCTTCTTAAAGCAAATTCCAATCATCCTTTAGCCTCTATAATATAATTTCCTCACATAATAGTTTATTGGTTAATTAGTATATTATTAGTTAAGTCACACCCGCCATTCACATAAGTATGGTCAATTGAATGTTATACCCCTCACATAATAGATTCTTGGGATACACCATTATTGCGCCTTATGATATCCAATATTAAAACAAGACAGTATGAACCCTCATGATGAACATGTTCCCGCATATCTGCAGCCGAACATATCCACCATAAGAATCCACCTATCATGTAATGGTGGGAGGCTAGGATAAAGCCCAAGGCCTCTTCCTTACAACTTATTTTTGAAATAAAGGGGTTTTGTAAAATGGTCTCATTTTAAATAAACATACATCACATGCATCACATATATATCAAACATATATAATAAAGGTTTAGACCTACTTTTATTATTAGTTCTCAATTATCCTCCCACTTTCCTTCTAGAGGCTAGGGTAGATTCATTTTGAACATATAATAAATTAGGTCAAGGCCCTAACTTGCATACATCACATATATTAATGGACCTCGGATAGATTATGGACTTTTAAGGGCGGGTTCATTCTTTGAGCCATAAAGATGAACCCTAGGTCTTAAGTGTGGGTTGGGTGATCGTAATAAAACCTATGTAACTATTACATGATGACAAACAAAATTTCTTCAAAATCTTGATGTCATGGCCAAGTCCTTCTCAAGTCCTTGCTTTCCTCTTGTATATGACTTCATCATGTTCCTTGGGTACACCACTCGCTTTCTCGAATCGTACATTACAATTTAATATAAAAGAAGAAGGGGATTAAGGAGAAAGGGAAGTACATATGTAAAAAGAGGGAAAGAGGCATGCAAGCCCCAAATAATTACATCACCTTATTTAAACTACATTAAATAAAATCCCAACAAATAAACCATTCACATCCGATGCGGCCAATCACATCTCCTTTTAATTGGTCTTCAGTCCATAATAATCCATTCACAGTTATACAATCACATTGCATAAAATAAAGCTACATAAAGTAAGGTAATGATGGTAAATGGCATATAATTAATTAAAGTCATATTATTATTATCCCATAACAATAATAAAGCTATATTATCTCATAACAATAGTCAAGTTCTTTTAAATCTCATTTAAAAAGAATCCTATCATATCACATATGACTATACTAGTGTGTTTCCTTTAAACAAGTGAAACTTCTAATTAACATCATTAGGGTTTCAAAAATATAGAATTTAATTTGAGAATTTATATATATAATTCCTATCATGTATTTAACATCTTAATATGCATAGTAGATCAATCACTATTAACCTACAAAGATGGAATTTAAATAATAACTCAAAACACAAATTCTAGGAAAGACACAAACCCAGTTTTTCAACAAAAACTTAGAATTCAGCTACAGTTTTGGGACTACACTTTCCTATATTAAAACTAACTTTTAAAATGTGAGAATACTCTATTTCACAAGGATTTTCAGTCCTCTTTCAAATGGCATAGGTCTCGTTTGGTGATTCCAATGTTTGGTATCATTTTAAAGCACTTTGTGACATGAACTCCAAACCATGGCAGATTCTGGAATTTCTTCACAAATGCATTTATTGGGCATAACCTACAATGAACTAAGTTATGGAAACACTTCTATTCACTTGGGTTTTCAGTCTTCTTTCCAATGGCAGGGGTCTCTTCACTTGATTCCATCATATGGTATCACTTTAAGGCCTTTTACGATAGAGAGTCAGATTTTCCAGATTTGACTCTTAATAACAAAAAATTTAGTGTGGCTTTCCTAGGTCATAAAAAATCATGGGAACTCTTCGTAGACTTTGTTAAGACCTTCTATTAATGAAGTCAATAGGTGGTAAGCTTTGAAAAATCCAGAAAATATTTTTCATAGATTTTACAAAAGCTTTATGGTTGCTGCCCAGAAAAACATGCAGCAACCCAGTTTTAACTTTAAAACGATTTTAAAATTAATCCTATCAATATATAATCATGCCAAAACACTTTTAACATGTTAATATACTGTTAAAAAACTTCCCTAACTGTTTTTAAACAATTAAAACATTAATTCATCTCATGAATTACTCAACCTCTCAAGAACACTAAAATTGTTTTTATAAAACACTTTTTCATCAGAACTAACTTGTTCTTCATTTTTAATTTCCAAAAACAATGATTTTGAAAACTTTATAGATGATTCTTAAATCATATGAAGAACATTAAGTATGAAAAATAAAATAAAACATAAGGCCATAAGGGTCCCAAAACCCCATGGCTGTGAGCTTAGTGAGTGAGAGAGAGAGATTGGGTTTAGGGTTAGGGTTAGGGTTAGCCAACCTTACCTAATCCATCATTTAGGGTTTCCTCAAACACTAAACATGTTGTATTATTTCCTAAATCAAAATTGTTCAAAAGAAGAAAGAATCAAATTAGACAAGAGACTTTCCTAAATCATACAATTTCAAAATTGGAAATTGGGGATTTCAAGATTTGACAATTAGGGATTCTAATTTCAATTCAAAAACTTCCCTATTTTGATTTAGGATTTCACAAACCAAAAACCAGCCACCATATTGAATCCAAATAGGGTTTTTGAATAACCCTAAATGGCCATTGTTAACACTTTAACAAAACTCCATTAAAGCTTGAATTTAAACAACTTTAAATCATATAATTGCATATATCAAGATTCATCATTTTAACCATTAAACATTAAATCAAGAGATATGTAAAACATGTTAGGGTTTCATAAACCTAATAGCCGAAATCCATAAGAGGGTGATTACCTCATGGCCGTGACTTTCCCATTGGGGTTTCTAAACCTCAATCACCATTAAAGCTTATTTCCATGAAAACTCAAGCTTTTGTTCTTATTTCAAAAATCAAGAACTTCATCCATACACTACTACAAAAAGATGCAAAGAAAACGGTAAATAGAAAACGGTTTTGGAAACCGTTTTAGAAAGAAATCAAAGAAAACGGTTTTCAAAACTGTTTTAGTTTAGTAATATTTAACAACGGTTATTTTGTGACTGTCTTTAATGGACATATTATTAAGACGGTTTTGGAAACCGTTTTAAAAAGAAACCAAAGAAAACGGTTTTTCTGTTTTCTCACATAAACTATAAAATATTATTTTATATAAATTGTGAATGCTATTCTCATAGTTCGAACACTGAACCATGTGTTAAAATAATTAATTATGCTATTACATTTTACCACTAATCCAATTTTTGGTTGGTGTTAAGTATTTAAAAGAAAATTAAAGTTAAAGTATTTTAGTTTATATATATATATATATATATATATATATATATATATATATATATATAATACATTTATAAAATTTAATGTCCAATCGTTAACCAAATGATTCAACTGGTGACCCATACCCTTTGCCGCGATAGCCAGGTCTGATAATTATGGTCGGGTATGATAATTATGGCATTACGCATCATATATTGTTGCTATAAACTGAGAGCATAGTTATCAGAATCGGACTGGACATCGATCCGGACAAGAGGTGGGTGGTCGGGTCATTGGTTCAACCACCGGGTCAACGGTCGGACCGCTTAATTATAAAATATATATTATTTTAAATATATTTGAGATTTTTACAAGTATATGAATGTAATAAGGTTATATTTTATATACTGCATTATAATAACAACAAGTAAAGCATAGCCTAGTGGTAAAGGCTTCTATCATCTTTCTAAGAGGTTAGGAGTTCAAACCTCAAGGAATGCAACTTTCATTAAAAAAGATTGAATTATTAATTGACCGGTTCAACTGGTCAGACCAGCCGGTTCACACCGGTTCAAGGCAGTTCACTTCCTTATCCGGTCCAATAATCAACCCAGACAGGTGAGGAGTCCGGTTCACCGGTCCGATCGGCCGGGCCGGTCCATTTTTGTACGTGACATATTTGAAAGCAGTTTTAAACCGTGTTCGTATGCATAAAAATGAAAATGGTCCAAAACCGTATTTGAAGGGGTACTACCTTATGAAAACATACACCTTAAGGATGGTTCCAGAACCGTGTTCAAAAGGTTTTGAAAACGGTTTAAAACCGTATTCGTAGGGATTTTTTGTAGTAGTGATATGAACCTAGGGTTTCACAAACTTCAAGATTCATCCATGGATGATCATGATAGGGTTTCATAAACCTAAATCATGAATCAATTCATGAAAGAACCAAATGGGGTTCAAAAACCCTAAGTGGCTGAATTAGGGAAGAGAGAGGAGAGAGAGTGCCTTACCTTGTTTGGGTATTTTTGATCACTTCAAAAGCTTTCATCCATGATGGGGAACAAAGCCCAATCATCATTATACATGGGGATGAACCCCTATGGTGTCCGAAATTTAGAGGAGAGAATGAGAGAAAACCTTTGAACTTTTGTTATTGGGTTTTAACATAAACTCAAATTAAACATTAAAGGGGTGAAACCCCATATGGCCGAAACTCATAAGGGCTGCCCATACATGATCCGAATCCTCCTAGGGGTATTATACAATCCCTAATATGCCATTGAATCAAAACAAGAACAAAAACACATGAGGTTCTTCAAGATCTCTCACATGTCCGAATTCACTATGGGTGTTTAAACCCTTGATTTTGATTTTAATTAATTAAATCCATTGTTTGCCATCATCAAACACATGACCATACTTGATTTGGCTCTGATACCACTGAAAGGTTGTGACATACATGGATTCGCAGCGGAAGACATACGATAAAAAAATTTATTCATAATAAAGAATGAATCCATTCTTCACAAACTTTTCAGGAATCGTTACAAGCATGGGAGTCATGTGTTTATACACACAAGCATTTAATATTTAAACACTTTAAATAAACTTACTTGATTTCCTTAGCGTAGCTTTTGTCGTGAGCTTCAAAGTGTATGAAGCCTCCGCATGATATCCACACGAACACAAGACCTCAAGAACCCTTGTATTTCTCAAACAATGGAAGAGACAAGCTTGGAGAGGGGAGAGAGAGAGAGCTCACGGCTAGTAGGGAAGCTAGGGGCCGGCCCTAGTGTCCTCTTTTTCTAATTTGTGACTTTTTCTCTTTATGATGATTGTGAGGCTTAGTGCTAGCATGTCCCATCATGTAGTATTTATAGAGAACCTCTAGGGTTTCTATTTAATACTTATTTCCAAATATAACTTAATTCCTTATATATTAACAATTAATAATAAGGTTACTAGTTAAATTATAATTACGAAATTCTCTTCTCTTCATAATTCAAGAGACTCACTTATGCTCTTTGTTTGTGTGTGACCCATTGGGTTCACCCTAACCTAATAGTGGTTCGGGACATCTCATGTTCCCTAAAATTTAAACTTTCTATTTATGGTTCGATTGGAACAATTCCAATTTTGCCCTCAATGATAACACTTGTTAGCCCTAAGGTCTTTGACCTTATTTTGATGATAACTAAACCATACCTTCTATTTAACAAGTGGTTGAGTGTTATGTTTCCTTAGATTCAAAAGTTACAACTTGTTGAAGCATTCATTCAAGCTTAAAGCTCATGAAGATTCAATGCTCAAAGATGAAGCCAATCAAGAAGTTCAATTCAAATCATTGAAGATCAACTTGAAGACTTTCTCAAGCTTATGAAGACCTATTGAAGTCTAGTTGCTCTCCAAATGTTTAAGAAATTTTTGTAAGACTTCTCTAATGCTCAATAGTACATAGCTCAAGAGAAAAAATTTTTCCATCTCATTATGCATTAGCATTCATGCTTGAAAATGTTTTCAAAATTGACCAAAAATGTTTTTGGAACACTTAGTGGACTCGCCCAAGTGTATTAGGTTGATTTTGACTTAAAAATTTCCAAATATTGACCTTGGAGCTTCCCTAGTCGACTAACCCTTTAGTCCCAGTCGACTATGTGAAGGTCAGAGGCAATGTTTGAGAAAATTCTAAGTTAGTCGACTAAACACCTTGGACTAGTCGACTAATGTTTTCCTAGTCGACTAACCCTTGCTCACTAGTCGACTAATGACTGTTCCAGAAGCCATATTTTGTTGCAAATTTGTCAGTCGACTAAGAGCCCTTTGCTAGTCGACTAATCGATCCCGGAGAAAATTTCCAAAGTGTTTTTAAGTTGGTAGTCGACTAACACCCAGATTTTGTTCAAACATATTTTTGCTTAGCTAGTCGACTAACCCTTAGTGCCTAGTCGACTAACCGAGCCTGGGAATGAAAAATCTTTTGAAAAATGCCTTGTTAGTCGACTAACACCCTTGTCCTAGTCGACTACTGGTTCTGCAACTTCAAAACGACTCTTTCTCTTTATAGCCATTCGAGCATTAAATGACCCCAACCACTTTGAACAACTCTAATCCGACTCTAAGGGTTTCAAATGGTCACTTTGGCTCTAGTTCACTATATATTGAAGGTTAGCTCTCATTTATTGCTCATTTAGTGAATTAATCTCATTTGTCTTGATATTCATTACTCTCAAACATTCATTAATCTCACTTTTCTTTGACAAAACTCTTGTGCTATATTTATTTGATCATTTGAGAAGTTATTGAGCTCTTGTATTGATTACAAATCAGCTTTGTGAAGCATTTATGTTATACTCTTCATTCAATCATCTTGTATTGTGAGTTTGTAAGAGTTTTGTGAAAACTCTTGTTGGTGAGTTGTCTTCCACCTTGAAAAAAGACAAATTTAAAGGTTTCTTCACCTTGAAGGAGATTGCTTAGTGGATTAAACCTCTTGACGGAGTTCTTGAGGCGTGGATGTATGCGGAGACCGAACCACGTTAAATCGTTGTGTTTGCTATTCTAACTCAATCTCTTTATTTCAATCTATTTATTGATTTCTTGTTGTATTGAGTTAATATTTAATCTTGCATTCTATTCATCCTTATTCTAATTTGTAAAAATCTTGTATCCCATTTTTGAAAAAGTTTTTATTTGCCTATACTCTATTCACCCCCCTCTAGAGTATATTTTTGGGCCAACAATTGGTATCAGAGCAAGTGCTCATTATTTTTCAAACTTGTTGAGCTAAAGATCATGGCAAATCAAATGGGAACCAACCCCGATAGACCTCCATTTTTTGATGGCGAAAATTATGGATTTTGGAAAAATAGAATGCAAAATTGGATTGAGTCTTATGACATGAAGATTTGGAAAGTTATTATGAAGGGAAATCAACATGTTTTCAAAAAGGATGACGAAGGGAAAAATATAGCTCTTCCCAATCTCGACCCTAATTACAGTGGATTCACTCATGTAATTGAATAGGCCATATTAATCTCATTTACTCCATTTTTTTTTTTGTTTGTGTTCATACAAGTCATGTAGATCTAAAACAAAACTGAGCGGTTTTGTGGTTGAGTATTAGATTTGAAGTGATGGTTGATAAATATTTTGGTTCGAAAAATTAAGGTTAGGAGATAAATTCCACAAAGCAGCAATTTATATGGTGAGAATGCATGTAGATTGGGGTTATATTCCCCCCTAATGTCTTTTAACATGCATTCAGCCATATAACAATTTTTCCATTCTCTTAAGATAACTACTTTAGAGTTAAAGATTAAAAAAAAAAAAAAAAAGATAGAAAAGTGATTTTTTTTTTTTTTAACAATATAATAGAAGCCAACCCTTAACCCCCAAATTCTTGAGATAATATCAAATTAAGCAGTATCGATGCATTTCTATATATTATAACTCACGAACTCTACTCTAGAAGCGATAATACAGCCATTAAACCAAAATATCATTGGTTAGAAAAAAGAGTTTACAAATAAAAGTTTTTCCTTAATTCTAATTAACAGAGTTTAGTAGGGCCGGTCCATCAACTTTAGTAGCCCGATTTAAACTCAAACCATTTTGGTGAAGAATATAATTAAGTGGTGTAGCGTGATTCGGTGATGGAGTTTGGTGGGAGAATGTGGCATTCATTATGGGCAGTGGTGTTGGTGTTGGTGTTGGTGAATGGATGTTATGGGTATAGCAGGGAGGAAGAGAGGGTTGCACTCTTGCACTTCAAAGCTTCCATCAATCATCCAAATGACACTTCCTTGGCATCATGGGTTGAAGGTACAGAGAGTTTTGAGTATTGTGAGTGGGAACGAATTGAGTGCAACAATTCCATAGGACGAGTCATCCAAGTCTCTCTTAATCGAACAAGGGATTGGGAATTAGGAGATCATTGGTACTTGAATTCCTCTCTGTTTCTTCCCTTCCAAGAACTCAAGATTCTTTACTTGCAGACTAATTCGTTAGCTGGTTGGTCTGAGAATGAAGGTATGTATATATGTATCCCTGGCCTAGCTATTTCATCATGTACAATATTTGACAAATAATATCGGGGATAAAATTTGATCCATTTTCTGTTTTAGTTTGTGAACAGAGTGAGTACTGAAACTAATGAGATTGTTTAATTCTTGTGCAGGTTCTGAAAGACTATCATCGAGTTTGAGCAATCTGGAGGTTCTTGATTTGAGTTATAATCACTTAAATAACAACATTCTATCATCTCTGGGTGGCCTTTCATCTCTCAAGTATTTAGATTTGAGTTTCAACCAATTGTGAGGATCAATTCATATCAGAGGTTACAGTCATAGTCGTATTTATATCTAGTTTATATTTTTACTCTTCTTCTACTCTTTTTTAATTTTGGTAGAAAGTTTATATTATTTTTAGGGTATTACAAAAACACTCTTCATGTTTTCTTTGGATTTGAATTATAACATTAATTAATTAATTAATTTATTATTATCACAAAACAAGACTTGGATGCTTTGACTAACTTGGAGGAGCTGGATCTAAGTGACAATATGATTGAAAGTTTTGCGACTCCGAAAGGTATATTGTTCAATTAGTATTTAAGGTCATTTATTCATCTAATCACTAACAAGGTCTTTTGAAACCTTTGAGGTAAGAAGACCACAATTGCTTAGGACATTTTTGAGTTTCATGCAATGACACATTGATTCTCTCTCTCTCTCTCTCTCTCTCTCCTTATGCTATTATTAGGCTTTAAAAGTTTCAGCAAGTTAAAAGCCCTATAACTGGACTCTAACAAGGTCAACACAAGCATTCTACAACAGTCTTTGGGGGCATTCTTATCCCTCAAATCCTTGTATTTTCAATATAATAGGTTCAATGGAACAATTAATTCTCAAGGTGAGTTAGTGTCGTGTTTCAAAAGAATTGCCTACTCTCAATCATCTCATTTTTTGCATTCCACCTTTAGATCGTATCTAGTTGAATATCATTGAAACATGCATGTTTCTCCTTTTACATAGATCTGCATGATCTGAGTAATTTGGAAGAATTAGTGTTGGATGGTTCTTCTCTCAATAAAAACTTTCTTCAAAGCATTGGAGTGATGACTTCTCTTAAGTTCATATCTTTGACTGGTTGTGGACTCAATGGCACCCTACCTCCTCAAGGTAAAAATTGAACTCCCAATTCATTAATTATGTATCTAGCTAGCTTAGACTTATAATATTACCACAATTCAATCTTATTTGTCAACTTCTCCTTGATAATATGTTTTTTAACATTTGATATATTTTTGCTGACAATCACTTTATTGATTTATTTTAAAGGCTGGTGTGAATTAAAGAGCCTCCAAGAGCTACATCTTCGTGGAAATGGGTTACAGGAATCGATTCCTTCATGTTTTAGAAACTTGACATCGCTTCGAGCATTGGACCTCTCTTACAATCAATTCACAGGAAATATTGCCTTATCTCCCCTTTCCAATCTCACATCGCTTGAATTCATTTCACTCTCAAATAACAGCTTTCAGGTCCCAATTTCATTTAGATCATTTGCTAACCATTCAAACCTTAAGTTCATTTTTAGTGATTCAAACAAATTAATTGTAGAATCTGAGTTTCAATCTAGAGTTCTAAAGTTCCAACTTAAGGTTTTTACTCTATCGAACTGTACGTATATTGACCTTGAACTTAATGGAGCACCTCCCAACTTCCTTTTTTTACCAAAATGAGAGTTGTTAATCTTTCTCACAATAACTTCAGGGGAAAGTTCCAAGGTTGGTTGTTACAAAACAATACAAAATTGGAAGGACTTTACTTAAGAAATAACTCTTTCATAGGACCTCTGCAGTTGCCATCTCAACCCAATCCCAATATTTTAACAATAGTGTGAACCAGCTGACCCGGATCGGGAGGTCGTTTCACTTTTTGAAATCATTGTGGATTGTGGATGATTCTTTATCCATCTCGATTTATCCATCTCGATTTATCCTTTTCTATTATCTTTCTCTATTATCCAAGTTTATCCTTCTCTATTATCCAAGTTTATCCTTCTCTATTATCCACTCAAGATTAGGTTTTTTAAAAAAGGATAAAAGTTTGTAAAAAACTGGGAGTCGCCGCCTTATTTTTAGGGAACAAGGAAACCACAAAAAGAGTTTTATTTTCAATAAAACATTGACTCCATATTTTAAGGAAGAGCAAGTCTTCGAACCAAAGTTGGATTCGAGGGCTAGGTTATGAAGTGGGAAGGTTCCAATGAACTCCTTATAGGCACCCACCTCACCCTAATTAAAGGTCTCTTAATTAAGTTTGGGCTTTATCAAAATCTTATCACAACAATGCTATTTATCAAATCAACCACAAAATATGAATAATAATATATAATAATAATAATAGATAATAATAAAAAAGTAAACAAAACCTAAAGACCTTAGGAGACACACGGTCAACCTAAGTTTGGACTTGCGCCCTATTGACTTCCTACGTACCTTACCAATTTCTTGATAAGAATCAAAGTCCACATAGTTCGATTACTTAGGATTCTCCCATTGTAATGAACTACACCTTTAAAGATATTCTACCTTATCTAAGACTCTATCTTCGAGAGTTTATTTTTATTCAAAACACTTCATCATTCAAAGTGGGAATTTCATCCCAAAACAAATTCTTTTATTGAGAGAACTTCGAAGATAGACTCCTAAACAAGCTATAATCCTTAATTGGATGTAGTTTTTACAACAAAGGGAAATCCTAAGTGGAGCCAAGTGGCTCCCCTAACCTAAAAAAGTCCCTAGCTACACCCTAAGTTAATCTAAACAACCTAAAATACTAAATAATGCATGCTGGAATTTATAGGAAAATACACTAAATATACAATAGAGAACATAGATAATGCATGAAAGATGTCCTAAATGCAATCTAAGTTATCTATGTAAACCTAGGCATGTTTCTATGTTAGTTTGGTTCCTAAAAATGACTTTTAATCTATTTTAAAGTCACTTTTAAACCTTGGACAGATTTGAAAGTGATTTTAAAATGAATTAAAACTCAAAAATAATGAATAAAAAAGATGTATAAATGATCTAATATGCAACCTAATATGATATACCAAAATGATCATGCATCATGCTTAAAAGACACCTATTTTAACATAAGGGAAGGGACTTACCATAGCTCATTCCCTCGACCACAATTCATATGATATCTCAAGCATTAAACATAAAATGAATGATATGATCAAAACCTAAACATGTTCCTATTAACTTATACTAATTTAGCATACTCAAAACAAATAAACTAGACTTGAATAAAAACCATAAATGCAGAAAATCTATGTGCTAACCTATATGCAACTAATCCTAATCTTTGAATATGGATGGACATAGAAGAAGAATGAAGAATGAAGAAGGAGAAGAAGAAGAAGAAGAAGAAGAAATAGAAGAAGAAGAAGAAATATGCAAATTTATTAAAACAAACCTAATATTTAATTGAACTAACCTTTTTTGCTTCCTTCTCCCTTGGTCCTAGCTTCTTATTCAAAGTCCAAGGACTCTAAGGACTTCAAAGATGCAACTAAAGTTGCTTAGGGGGTTGGTGTAATGCCTTGAGGCTTTACTCTACCAATTTGGCTCTTTAAATGCCTTATGAGATCTGTTAAAACTGATTTCAGGGCTCTCTATTTATAGAGGGACTTGAAATTGATCAATGACTGAGTTTAAATCTCTTAGGAATGATCCAAGGGCTCTAAACCAGCCTTCCAAGGTCTTTCAATTCATTCCAAAGTCCCCAAGGCCGAGCTAGACACATGTCAAAGTCCTAGGAATAAAAAGACTGAAAAATAACAACTATTAGCAAAAAGCTCGGGTGCCATCCACCTTGGGACGGTTGGCCGTCCCTCATGGACGGTTGGCCATCCCTTGGGGGATGGTCATCGAGCGTTTAGTCCAATTTTGCTCTATGTGGGCTTATCTCAGCCCGTTTCGATCCGGTTTCGGTTTTTTTTTTTTTTATTTTTCGGGCCGTTTTTAAGTCCAAATTCGACAATTCAAGCGCCAAAACGATCGTGATTCGATTCTCCATGTTTTGAGAAGTGTTTAAAGTGAAAATGCATTGACCAAAGTCAAATTGTTTGGGAAAATTCAATCGATTAGTTGTTTAGGGCCTGCCGAGCCCAAATTAGGGTTTTGAAATCTGCTAACCAATCGCTTTCGAAATCATGTCTTCTTCCCGAAACAAGTTTTAAAACATTTTAAGAAAGTGCTTTGAAGTCTTTAAAGACCTCAGTTTGATAAAAAGATCAAATCCCGGTCATTCCCGGTCGAAACCCTAATCTGAGCTTGAAAGAGCCATTTGAGCCTCAAGAGCCAAACATGAGCCAGAAGGCTCAACAGACCTTGCCATTGATCAACTTACCTACCAAACAGACCTTAAATATCTATTCCAAAGCCTTGAGACCATTCGGGACAAGATCGGTGTTGTAACACCAATTTAGCTATTTCTTACACACCTTTTTCCTTCATTTCACAAGGTTTTTGCTTGCATAAGTGTTAAGAATTGGTGCTTTTCATGTCTTGCATTGTTTTTGTATTCTGCAGGACAATTCAGCCTTTTCGTACTTAAATTTCTTTATTGAAGGTCAAAGTAGAAAGCCATGAGTTCATTCTTGTTGCCAAAGATAGTTTTAAGCTTCTCCCAATGTGCCTTGAAAGATAGAAGCATTGCATTGAGTGTGATTGGTGAAGAGTTGGCATTTAAAGCAAGTTTTTGCAGTTAAAAAAGCTATTACCGGTAGTAAGAATCTATTACCGGTAATACAATTGAAGAAATCCTTATTTTAAAGATCAGTGGAGATTACTACCGGTAATAGATATCCTACTACTGTTAGTTCCGCTCGAGAAATTATTGTCTGCTTGTAATTTGTCATTTTAAGCTTGGGCTTTGTACTCTTTTCACTCCCTTTTCTTGTGACCTTTGAGGAGGGGTATTTATAGGCCGATTTCAGCTTATCAAAGGGTCTCTTGTTCTCTTTTACACTTTCTCTCTTAGTTTAACCTAGGTTTTCTTAAGCATTTTAGGTTTTCTCATTAGTTTAGCTTAGATTCTTAGTTAGTTCTTGTTATTTCCACCTTGTAAGCTTAGTTTAGTTTAATTTACTTTCTTTTCATCTCAGTTGTAAGCTACATTCAAGTTTGTGAATCAATATATAGCATTTATTTCTCTTATTTTGCATTTATTGTCTTTGTATGGTGCATTTACTCCCCTTAATGGCTAGCTAAACACTCAAGGTGGGTTCCATGGTGGAGTTCTTTTCCAAACCCTAGGTAAATGTGATTTCTCATCTCTCAAGCCTCAATGTTAATGGAATGTTGCTTTCAATACCCTCTCATCTCTTGAACCCTTGTATATTCATATTCATGATCAAGGTATGACCAGTAAGTTGTTGTACTTAGTTTAATGAGCACATATGTACTCTACATGTTTGTGAAAATACCAATGTGAGTATTAAGTTGCATTCCATCACTTGTTTCAATCTAAATGAGCTTCTATTGTCAAATACTCCATTCAAAACCATAGTTCAAATGGATTCTTGAATGTGCATTTTATGAGAAACCATTTACCAAAGGTTTGGAAGGAATGAAACCATAGAACCCATTTTCTTTACTTTACAAGATTTTTCATACTCAACCTGCCATTAACTTGGCACAAATCACTTTCAACAACAAGCCAAAACCCATATTTTTCACTTTTATTTGTATTCATTGGGTAGTATGACCTAAGAATCGCTAGAACCTATACCACTCCCTGTGGATATGACCTAGGAACTCCCTAGTTTCTTTGCTTGATGACCATTAGAATCCTACGCTTGGGAATCTCATGCGCACACCTCATTTTATGTTCAAGCAATCGATAGTCACTAAGAGCTTTTGTGATTCAAAGGACAGTACTGCCCTTCAAGTCACAAAAGGCCTTATTTCCTATCAAACCTGGCTCAGAATGCCATGAAATTTAACAGGGATGTTCCTAGATTCTCTAAAAACTAAATGCAAGAAGAACCGACTCAATCTGACCTAAAAACCTACGTGTGATAATGACCTCTAACTAACTACTCACAAGGGTAAAACTGGCAACTTAGGGTTTTGATACCCTATTTCACCTCAAATCACAGGCAACCATTAATGACCTTTCCCATGGTCAAAAATGGATGTCTACAAGTAGATATCTCCAATAATAACGTAGGTAGTCAAATTCCAACAAATTTTAGTTGGATATTTCCAAATTTGTCCATGCTTTACATGTCTATAAATGTGTTTGAAGGTAGCATCCCGTCTTCTTTTGGTAATATGAAATCAATAAATGCTTTAGACCTATCCAATAATCACTTAATTGGAGGAATACCAGAGCAATTGGTCATGGGTTTCTCGTCCTTGTGGTTTTTAATGCTCTCAAACAATAACTTGCATGGGCAAATGTTTCCTAAAAATAACATGCTTTACTTAGAATTTTTATATTTGAATGGCAATAACTTTGTAGGGGAGATCCCAGATAGCTTGTCTAACAACAATTTGATGTCTATATTGGATATCTGTAATAACAATCTTTCAGGCAAGCTTCCAATATGGATAAGGAATATGTCGTATTTAGAGTTAATTGATTTGTTAAGAAATCATCTTGAAGGTCCTATTCCCTTAGAATTCTGCAAACTTGATTGGCGACCTTTCTAAAAATAATCTGTCTGGTTTTATACCGTTTTGCTTCAATCCCTCTGCCATAACACATGTCCATCTGAATAATAATAAACTGAGAGGTCCAATGACTCGTGCATTCTATAACAACTCTTCTTTGGTTACATTAGATCTCATCGAGAACAACTTGAATGGAAGTATTCCAAATTGGATTGGAACCCTTTCTGCATTAAGCATTCTTCTCCTGAAAGCTAATCATTTTGAAGGTGAGATTCCAATTCAAATATGTCATTTGATGAAATTAAGCGTGATGGATCTCTCTCGGACTAATCTTTCCGGGACTATACCTCATTGCTTGACCAACATAACATTCGAGGCAACATAAAGAAAATCTCATGGAAGTGGTACTGGTAAAGGTGAGATAGGGATTACTTTTCTAGACACCCCATCATTGGAAAATATATGGAAGATGGAGTTCTTGGGAAGCAGTGAATTAGATATTTATTATGACCGTTATTACTATCCGACGTATGATGTGAAGGAATAGATGAAGTTCACAACAAAGAGAATGACTTATTCTTACAAGGGTCGCATTCTTGAATTCATGTCAGGAGTTGATCTTTCTTGCAACCAATTGAGTGGTGAAATTCCACCTGAAATTGGAAACTTAGGCACTATTCACATGCTAAACTTGTCCCATAATAATCTAAGTGGATCAATTTCGGCAACATTCTCAAACCTACGGCAAACAGAGAGTTTGGATATTTCTTACAACCTCTTGAATAGGATAATCCCTCGCCAACTGACCGAGTTAAACTCATTGGAAGTCTTCAGCGAGGAACACAACAACTTGGAAGGACCAACACCTGATAGGAAAGCTTAATTTGCTACATTTGAAGAAAGTAGTTACGAGGGAAATCCTCTTCTTTGTGGACCTCCGTTGAATAAGAGTTGCTCAGGAACTGGATCACCACCACCAGTACCAAGTGCCTCCTCAAATGGTGAGGAAGAAGACGACAGTTTTATAGATATTTATGTGTTCTATGTGAGCTTCATTGTGTCTTATGTAATTGTGTTACTTGGAATAGCAGCAGTTCTGTACATAAATCCTTATTGGCGACGAACGTGGTTCCGTTTCATTGAAGTGAGTATGGCCTCCTGTTACTATTTTGTTTTGGACAATTTCCTGATGTGTCTGCCCATCTTAAGGCACCATGTCTAGCTATATATGTGTGAACCCGCCACATTTGAGCCCCCTCCCTCCATTTGAAAGCTCTCTTTTTTATTTGGGATTGGATTCACTTATCATTGTGGATTAGTAGATAATTATCCTTCTCGATTTATCCTTCTCTTTTATCTACTTATTTATCCTTCTCTATTATCCATCTCTATTATCCACTCAAGGTCATCCAATCCTAATTATCCTTCTCTATTGTGGAAGTCCACTTAGATTGGGTTTTTGAAAAAGGAATGGATTTTGATAAAACAAGGATTCGCCACCTTATTTTTAGGGAATAAGGAAACCATAAAAAAGAGTTTTGTTTAAAATAAAACAATGACCCCATTTTTGGAAAAGCATGGTCTTTGAATCAAAGTTTGGATTCGGGGGCTAGGTTATGAGATGGGAAGGTTCCAAGACTCATCTTGTAGGCACCCATCTCACCCTAATTAAAAGTCTCTTAATTATTTTTGAGCTTTATCAAAATCTTATAAAAACAACCTATCATATCTAATCAACCAAAAAAAAAAAGGATAATATTACATATATAATAATAGATAATAAAAAAAATAATCACAATCCTAAAGACCTTAGGAGACTCACAGTCAACCTAAGATTGGACTTGGACCCTATTGGGGGCCTACGTACCTTGTCAGTTGCCTGACAAGAATCAAAGTCCACGTAGTTCGATCACCCTAGGACTCTCCTATTGTAATGAACTACATCATTTAAAAGTGTTCAACCTTATCTAAGATACTATCTTTGATAGTTTTTATCCATTCAAAATTACTTTTCAAAATTATTTGATAATTAAAAGATTTCCAATGCATTTAGAATTTTTAAAAGATAGAACTTATCTTCTAGAAGTAAACCTCAATTTAAACTTTTTTTTTTTTTTTTTAAAATCATTATCCATGGAATTTCATTCCAAAAATCATTTCTTTTTCAAAAAAATTATTTTCAATATAAACTCTTTTAAAAGATTCATATTTCATGAGATAACCATTTAATAAATAAATCATTTTTAACAAAAATCATTTTTTTTAAAATCTCTCTCGAAGATAGACTCTTAGAATCGATCAGCTACTTGAATTTGAATCCAACTCTTACAACAAAGAAAAGTCCTAGGGAAGGTCAAGTGACTTTCCTAAACCTAGGGTCTCTATCTAATCCTAAGTTAATCTAATGTCCTATCATACTAATTTAATGCATGCTAAATAAACAAACATAATATTAACCCTACAATGCATGAAAAATGCGATAAATGCATACTAATTTAACTATGTGAACCTAGGCATATTTTTATGTTAGTTTGGATCCTAAAAATGATTTTTTAATCCATATAAGGTTACTTTATGTTAGAAGTATGCCCTAAAACCAATCCTAAAGGGTATATTAAGTTTCATATTATCATAATATATGGAAGGTATAACTTATCTAATATGTTCTAACATATATGATAAGGTCCATGAATAAATGATAAGAGAAATATGCATCTCAAGGTGTTGAGATAGAGAGACTGATATTTCTCATATACATCTATTCTAAAAGAGTTCCTACTCAAAGGTTTATTAAAGTGGATATTTAATTAACCGTATAAAGAGTAGCACAGATTTAAACCAACTCATATGGAGGATAGGTAGTCT
>JAESVK010000811.1:1130259-1143632 GCA_017140935.1 Hamamelis virginiana
CTTTCCATGGTCGATTTTTCATAGGCCGAATATGTATCATTCTTTTTTAGTAATTTCGGCCTTATTATTCTTGAGCATTATTCCTTTTAAGAACTTTGTTTTGAGAACTTAGGCCTAATAACTGTTGGCCAATTTTTAGTGTGGTAACATTTGCCCCCCATATTTCATAATTCTTAGAATGAATTATGGAATATATCAGTATAGAAAAAATTGGCTTCCAATATCAGTGGCCGATTCAAAATATGTTCGGCCTATCGTATTGAACGTAAAACCCTAGTTGAGATTACTCAACTCTTTAAAATATCATATGTCAGAATAGTTATGGCGCATGGAGCATGTGGCATTAAATGAGCCGTCATTTGATATTGTCCTGTAGTCATTTGATACAGCTTTGCCGTCATGTGGTACGGCTCTGCCATTAATGACATCAGACACGTCTCTTCATGTTTATTGGGCGTGAAAAAATAGGTTTTAATGGTTATCTCAAAGGTCTAAAACCTTTTACCTCTTCTCATTCTTTCTCTTTTCTTTCCAACACTGTGGTATTCTTTATTTTCTCTGGTTCTCCGATGAACTTCCTCCGGCTACCCCTCAGTTTTCACCGTCGTTTCAGTAGAAAAGGTCTCATCTTTCTTTCTTTTTCACCAGTTTCGCCATCTTCTTCGCCATTTGTTCGGTGTATCTTGGGTTTTCTTTACCGCTATTTCTGTTTTATCAAGGTTCCTTTGAGTTTTCTTTCATGGCGACTGGTGGTGAGGAGTTTTCCGGTCAATCTCGCCTCCAACAGTTCCAGAAAGTTAATCCTAATGTCGTTGCAACTCAGGTATTATCTCCTTTGGAAGATTCCTGTACTTTAGGTCCTCGATTCATTGATTCTGCTGCTGTATCTTCTGTTAATTCTATTTTCCCAAAGCATAAGGATGAAACCTTTGTTTTTGAAAACCCTGATTCGAGGATTTTTTCTGCCTTAGAAAGTACCATTAGGTGTTGTCCAACTACTGTTCCTGGTTGGAATGAGTGGTTCGACCGTATTGCTGCGGTTAAGGCCGGAGAATGGAAGACCTCTGGTTTGCATGAAGTCATATACTTTTCTAGGTCTCCAATCATTATAAATCGGCCTCTTTTTCTTTCTGCCCTATGTTTCTGGTCTATTTCGACCAATACTTTTCATTTCAATAAAGGGATGATGACCCCTACCCTGTTAGATTTGGCCACTTTATTTGGTCTTCGTCCTCATGGGGGTTACGTGAATGCTAGTACTTTACCGAAGATGATAGTTCATTTCCTGTTTTTGACCGAAAACATTCTTTTTACCGAAATTTCATTGGAAAATTCAACCAAAAAGAGGGGGACGTATCTCAGACTGAATACATTGCTTTCCTGTTATTTTGGATTAGCAAGTATTTATTTTGTATTGCGGCCTTTCAAGTTGTGAAGGTCGATTTAAAATTGGCATATTTTCTTAGTCTTGACCATAAAGTATTCCTGGGTCCTCTTGTTTTATCCAGTATTTATCGTGGGATCTACAAAATTTTGACCTCTGACTTTAAAACCTGGGGTGGTCCTTTATGGATGCTTCAAATATGGCTTCACGCTTATTGTCCTTCAATTAGTCCGAGCTTTACTCTTCGGCCTAGCGTGCCATCTCTTGGTTATCAGTTCATCAATTATGATGGTGAACTTCCCTCTTTTTCCTCTTGTTTCAAATTTTCTTTCCTGATGTAAATCGATCTCATTTTTTCATTTATGATAACTCTTCATTTCTTCCTTTGTGGGTAGCCAAGGCTATTAGTTTCTCTCTTCGGTTTGTGCCCTTGTTGAATTTTTGGAGTAGTGTCTTGACGGCTAGAGATATTCACCATAGGGCTATTATTGAGAAATCCGTAAATAACCGTTGTGGGGTAGAAACCTACAATCCTCATTATGTAGCCCGTCAATTTGGTTTGATACAATCCATTCCTTTCCCTATTACTTTTTCGGTCAATGGTGGTTCTTTGGAGAGACCAGCACTCATAAGGGAGGCTGATGTGGAAGGGATTGACCAAATTTATACACTAATTCAGCCTGCATCAGTTCTTCCATTTCTTATCCATGAAGATGCTACTGCAGAGTTTGATGTTTTTTAGTCTGAATATTTGAGGCCGTATCGGTCGAATGAGTTAGTTGATAGATTCATACTTAGTTGTACTTCGGATAATGAATCTAGCAACGCTGACCGTTCGCCTTCTATTCAGTCTACAGGAGAAAAGAAAAAGCATAAGAAGAAAAGAGGTATACTCCTAGACCAGTATGAAGACTATTAGTCGATCTTGGCTTTTGAAAAATTTTATGGGATCAAGTGGGTACAATCAAAATATTGTCAAATTTTTGACCAAATGCAAGACGTGATTTTAAAAATGAAAAATGAACAGAGGGATTTATATTTTCAAAAACATCGGTCTAAAAGACAAATAAATTGGGATGCTTTTCATGACCGTTTTAACTCTTTTTTGGGAAGAAATAAACCGAATATACCTTCCGTTCCTTGGAGTATAGCTGATTTTGTCTCCATTGATCCCATAACTCGGCCTTCTGAATCGACATCTGATGGTGTTACTTGGAGTGGTCACTTCTCTAAAGAAGTCCAAATGTGGAAGGATCGTTCCGTGTATACGCCACTTGATGTTCGATTTAGAGTAGGTAAGTTTCTTTCATTTGTGTATTATATTTTCGATCTGTCTGATCCTGAGTTCTTCTTTTTGCAGCTAGTCGATATACGAATGTTCAAGATCGGCCTTTGGAGCCTTTGGAGCCAATTCCTTCATCTGAAGAAGAAGAAGAAGATGCTCCAGTAGAGGTTGATCCTCCAGTTCGTCAACCCAAACGGAAGGCGGCGAGTAAAGCTCCAGTGGCCAAGGTGGCCAAGCAATCAAAAGGCCGACAGGATCTTGATACCCTTCTCCAATCGTTGGGCCATCAAAGTTAATCTCTTCTTTCTGGGTCTCAAACAGACACATCCAGGATGCCATCTAGTGAACCTTCCCCTCAGCTTTCAAAGAAATCAGCTTTAGTCGATTATGCTAATTATGCTGCCACTGAATTTGGTCTCCCACCTGTTTGTCCTTCTCCCATCTGATCATCTGTCACACCTGTCCAAACACCTCTAGCCGGTCCTAGACAGACTCGGCCTACCTTGGTCGATCCTAGTGCCACTTTGGCTTGGCTGCGGTCTTTCTTGGGAGAGTCTACTGAATTGGTGAAGCCTCCAACTCCAAAGTAGACAGATATTTCTGAGGCAAAGTGTTATTTGTTGGGTGTTGTGACCATGACCCATTCAGATGCCTACAAGGAGTCAGACCGAATTAAATCTGCTGATGATGTTCTTTTATCATCTTCTGATCTTACCCCTGGACTTAGTGCAAACCTTCAGGCCTTTGTATCTTTTCTTGTCAACATATTTGTAGGTTATGAACAGGCTTGTAAGGAAATTGAAGAAGGGGAGAAAAATCTCCAAAGGGGTGAAGAGATGAAGTTTGAGGCTCGGGTTCATTTGAAGAACATGGAAACTTTCCAGCTGATGAGCCAAGAGAGTGTGAAGACTATTTCTACTATTTCTGACCGAATCGAAATCTGAAGAGGGAGCTCTGGGATTTGCAGTATGGGATTGAAAAGGCTGAAGAGGTGAAAGGAAAAGCTAGTGAAGACATGCTTAATACGACTAGGGTTGCTGAGGAGTTGTCTCATTCACTTAAAGTTCATAGTGCTCAAGCTGAGAAGATAAAAATCCAGATAAAGCTAGCTTTTGAGAGGACAACTTCGGCCATCTCTTATTGGGCTAGAGCAGTGGATTCTCTGAATTTATCTTTGAGCGCACCATTACTAATAGATTCCTCATCAATCGGTATTGGCTCTTCTCAATCCCAGGCTGTTGATGAAGTGGCTGAGAGAGAGAGTAATCCTTTGGCCCCATCTGATCCTCTAGTGAGTGCACCTACCGTCTCCCAGTCTTAAACTTTATTGCCTCATGTTGTGGCTTCTGAACAATTTTCTTTGGCCGTTGAGCCTTGGCGTCTTTTGATAATCATTTGGGTGTGTGACCTCAGAACATTACAATAAAGTTTTCGGCCTTCCGGGCTTGATGTATTTCGGTTACTTTCGATCTTTTAATTTTTTGCGGTCAAAAGGTGACTCGCTGCTGCATTATATTATCTTTTCGGCCTTTTAGCCGTTTTTGTTTCATTAATATGCTTATTGTTTACATATTTTTGTAACATTGTTCCCATATAGTAGGATGATATTTCTTAAGATAACGGCCATTAATTGGCCGATCATGAATGTTTGAATCCATATCTTGTAGGTGATAGGCTCCACCTTTTAACACTTTATAAATTTTGAAAGGTCCTTCCCAATTTGGGGACCATTTTCGAAATTCATTACTCTTGGTACCGACTGGTAAAATGACTTTCCAAAATAAATCATTTTCATTAAAAGTTTTAGGTCGAACTTTCTTGTTATAAGTTCTAGCGACCTTATCCTTTTGTGCTTTTAAATGATCAAGTGTTATAAACCTTAATTCATCAAGGTCTTCAAGCTCGGTCAACATGGCATCAAAATAATCTTGATTTGATAAATAATTTTGTTGTGCCACTCTCATTGATCGAACTGTTATTTCCATTGGTAAAACAACATCATGACCATAAGTTAACTCGAAAGGAGTTACTCCAGTACTTCCTTTTTTAGAATTCCTGTAAGCCCATAATGCCTCTGACAAGAATTCGTGCCAAACTCTTGGATTATCTTCCACCATTTTTTCAATATTGAGTTTCAAAATTTTGTTGGTTGATTCGGCCTGTCCATTGGCTTGAACATAATAAGGTGTTGAATGTATTATTTCAAAACCATATTCATTTGCAAAAGCCATTACTTCGCTACCAGTAAAAACTGATCCTTGGTCGGCCGTAATTGTTTGTGGAAGACCAAATCTGTGGATGATGTTTTCTTTGAGACATTTTATTACTTCGGTTTGTGTAACCGTTTTTAAACGAATAGCCTCAACCCACTTTGTAAAATAATCAGTGCCTACTAAAATGAATGCATGTTTTTTAGCTGATAGTGGAAAAATTTTACCAATTATATCCATGGCCCATCATCTGAATGGCCAAGGTTTCACTATGGGATGTAATGGAACAGCAGGCACATGTTGAACTGGGCCATACCTCTGATAGGCTTGACATCCTTTAGCATATTTCACACAATCTTTAAATGAATTTGGCCAAAAATAACCGTACTGTCTTATTAGCCATCTCATCTTTATGCCGACTTGGTGTGCGCCACATATTCCTTCATGGACTTCGGTCATAACCTGCATTGCTTTTTCTTGTGGTATGCAGAGTAGTAATAGGCCGTCCGGGCTCATTTTATATAATTCATCATTTAACAGGACAAATTTCAATGAAAGCCTCCGAATTTTGATATCCGTCTCTTTGGTCGGATCTTTTAAATACTCAATGATAGGAAATCTCCAATCATCTTGAGTAATATCTAAATTCATTATTCCATGGTCAACTAAAAATAAAACTGAAGATTCAACTCTTTTTAAAATCGTGACCACTTTCTTAAATATTCCTAATGGAATTTTGAAACCTGAGGCTATTTGGGCCATTTCATTGGCCTCGTTATTTTCATTCATTGGGATGAATTGCATTCCGACCTCAATAAATTGGTCAACCAATTCTTTGGCCTTGTAATGATACTTAATTAAGGACTCACTTAAGCATTTATATTCCCCTATTAGTTGTTTAATAACAAGTTGGGAGTCTCCCTTAATTTTTACAGCCATCACCCCCAAGTCTAGTAAAATTTTCAAGCCGATAATTAATGCTTCATATTCGGCCTGATTGTTTAAGCATTCAAAATCTAATTTAAGGGAAAAATAAGTTACCTTTTTTGTAAGTGAAATTATAATAATCCATGCTCCAGCACTTTCCTTCCTTCTTGAACCATCAAAAGCGAGAGTCTAAGGTGCTAATCCGATATTACCTATCTCAATACTGGAAAAAATTTCTGGCTCAAGGTCGATATTAGGGTGATCAGCTAGAATATCGGCCAACGCTTGGCCTTTTATCGCTTTTTGTGGAACATATATTAAGCTGAATTCAATCAACACTAAAGTTCATTTAGTGATTCTTCCTCTCACAATCGGTCTATTAAGCATATATTTAATAACATCGGTCTGAGAAATAATATAGACCTCAAAAGGAATCATATAATACCTTAGTTTAATACATGCAAAATATAAAGAAAAGCATAACTTTTCGACCGCATTGTATTTTATTTCTAAATTATTCAAAGATTTGCTTAAATAAAATACGGCCTGCTCGTATCCAATTTTTTTGTCCTGGGCCAACATCCCACCCAATGAGCTTTCAGAGACCGATATATATAATTTGAGGGGCTTCCCTTTTATTGGCGGCATTAAGACGGGTGGTTTACATAGGTATTCTTTTATTTTCTCGAAGGCTTCTTGATGATGCCTCTCCCACCTAAAATCGTCTTCTGACCGAATCTTTAACAAGGGCGAGAATGCTCTGGTTTTGCCTGCACAATTAGAAATAAAACGGTGCAAGAAGTTAATTTGGCCGAGGAATCTTTGTAATTCTTTCTTATTTGTTGGTGCATTAGCACTCTGAATGGCTTTGGTTTTATTGACATCGACCTCAATACCCTTTTGATGGACTAAAAATCCTAAAAAGTTACCGGCTGATACGCCGAATGCACATTTTAAGGGATTCATTTTCAACTTATGTTCTCTCATTTTTTCAAAAGACTGTTTTAGATGTAAAAGATGCATTTCAGTATTGGTCGATTTGACCACCACATCATCAACGTAAACTTCTATGAATTTCCCAATGAAATCATGGAAGATAACATCCATTGCTTTTTGATAGGTCGATCCAGCATTGATTAGACCAAAGGGCATGACTATCCATTCAAAAGTACCAATGTTACCTGGACATCTAAAGGCGGTCTTGGATATATCCCTTTCGGCTATAAAGATTTGATTATAGCCGGAATGGCCATCCATGAAGGACAACATTTGATATCCTGTGACCGAATCTACAAGCATATCGACCACTGGCATAGGGTATTCATCTTTAGGAGAAGCCTTATTAAGGTCTCTGAAATCAATGCATACCCTGAGTTTCCCATTTTTCTTTATTACTAGGACAATATTTGATATCCAGGCCGCATATTGTGCAGGCCGGATAAATTTGGCCTTGAGTAACCTATCAATTTCTTCTTTGACCTTTAAATGGATTTGTGGGGCCATTCTTCTTGGTAGTTGTTTATATGGCCTAAATCCTTTTTTTGATTGGTAACTTGTGCTCAACCAGAGATCGATCAAGGCCTGGCATTTCATCGTAATCCTAGGCAAAGCAATCTCTATACTCTCTTAATAGGTCAATTAATAGGATTTTATCTTTTTCTGGTAGACTCTGACTAATAAATAGGCCTGTTTTCTCCTAGAAAAACTTCTTGTAATGGGTCTTTGACATCGGCCGTTTCGTCATTTAGTTTTTTTGGCTCAAGATTTAAATTTTGCCATGTAATTTCATCGATGTTTTCATCGACACAGTCAGCTAAATTAGCCGTAATATTTCTGATGGCCTTGGATTCAATCAAGTATGCTGTGATCCGAGCCAAAGTTTCTCTATATATTTCTTTTGTTGTCTGATCCAAAAATAACATTGGGGAAAATCAATTTAGGCTGTCTACATCCAGAGAGGAAGTAGTGACTTTGGTAGGTCGGCCATGTTTGTCTATGCCGGAGAATTGTAACGGCATGGCTCCAAAGTTGTATAATTTGGACTCAACAACATTAGTTGGAATTGGGAAAGGATTATTATCAGCTTTAATTAATTCAGCCTTAGAATCCTTCCACATGATCAACATTTGATGCAAGGAAGAAGGGACACACATGTTAGCATGTATCCAATCTCTTCCAAGCAAAGCATTGTAATTGGCCTTTGAGTCAATTACGAAAAATACTGTTAATCTAGACGTACTGCCAACCATTACTTCTATAGGTGTTATTCCTAATGGCTATACTGGGCTGCTAGTAAAACTGGCAAGTGAAATTTCGGCCGATAGAAGATCGGCCTTAGTTTTTCCTAACCTCTTGAAGACAGAAGTTAGTAAAATATTGACCGAAGCCCCATTATCAATTAGGACTTTAGAAATCGGTCTTCTGTTGAAATTAGCTTTTATATATTGAAATTCTGAGGAAACTTTTTCTTGAAGGAAATATGATAATTAAATTACCCAGCCTTTAAATAGTGTTCAGTTGACAGTTATATGCAATAATAAACATCCACAATGAACACAAGGTATAACGAGGAAAACCCAAATGGGTAAAAAACCTCGGGAGCACTAGAAATCACTATGAACTTAAAACCAAGTACAAAACAAAAGATACTACCCACAACGACACTTGAATCCACAAGCTAGTAGAATCCCTTTCTTGAACGAGCGTCCAACGAATCCACGTTGCCTTCACAGCATCTCCACGGACTGAACTCCACAGCCCTAGCTCCACCACACACACCGTAACAGACGGCAACCTCCAGAAAACTCCTCCACCTTGGAAATCCACCAAGGCTAACAAACAACGGAACTCCACCGTTCAATCCGAATCCACGAATCACTCTAAACAAGATTTGAAGTTTGATATAGCCAAGCTACAAGGAACCATGCATCATAACATGATATGAAGTCTTAGAGACTAAGGATACATAGAACACAAAGGGTTTTGATAGCAAAACCTAGGGTTTGGAAGCAACCCTTGGAGACTTTCTTAATACACTCTCTATGGAGGTTCTCACAGCTGGTCTCTCACTCAAAATAAACCCTAAGGACTCATTATATAGGCCAAGGCAAAAAAATCGGGTTTCACACGAAAATACACTGAATTTTGGCTTAAAAACGACTTGGATCGATCCTACATGCGAGCCCGGATTGATCCAAAGTGCTCTGACACTTGGATCGATTCAGCCTAAAGTGTCGGATCGATCCAAAAGTGCAGACTGCAAATTGGATCGATCCTACAAAAAATACCGGATCGATCCAACTATGAAAAAACATAATTAGACCATGAGGTTGCCATATTCAGAAACTAGACTTCCCAAGCTTTCTAACGATAAGTTGTACGTCGAAATCGGAGTCCGGATGAGAGAGATATGACCATTTGAAGTCGGAAGTTTTCGTCGACAAAAAACTGCACAGATCCAAAAGACTCCAAATGCCTTCTAACATTTTTATCTCAACTTTGGCACATTAAAACCACCTATGGTCAATAGAATATCCTAGGTTCTAAGTCAAACTTACCTTCCTAGGACATTAACCAATAAAAGAATGCAATACAAGCTTGAGCAAGATGATATAATCGATTTGAAGCGCTTCTCTCAGACTTGATGCAGGAGCTTGAGCTTGAGGGATTACTGGCTTGAGACCAATCACATACACAAGCTTTTGACAACCAAATAAGCCAACATATACAAATGAAATACCTAAAAATCTCCCCTTTTGGCAATTTGGTGACAAAACCATATAAAAAAAAACAAAACCCAAGAAACGAAAATGATTCATTCAACTTCAAAAATGAATCTCCCCCTCTCTTGTACAATAATAACACTCAAGCACTCCCCAAAACTAAAAACATCAAAAGAACTCAACCTATACTAAGGCTTGAGAGAAGATACCTGTTTTCTGCACAAGGTAAAACAAATACCACGTGAAACAATAAAGAACAGTAAAAACAGGATATAAGGGCACAAAAGATAATACGACAAATATCAAGCTCAACTAAACTCAAATAAGAGTTACTCCCCCTAAATATATCATCTCTCCATTTTTCACACACCATGATAAGATATAGACAAGATGTTTCAATTAAACCCCAATCCAGATACTAAAAACACATCCAAGAATCAAAATTAAGACTTGATCACTTAACAATGCATTAAGGTAAGTTCACAAAAGCATCACTTGATGTGTGTGTGTGAATTGAATCAACATGAATCATAGCAATAAGAAATCATAGTTGTTCAAACTATTTAAATCATAAGATCATTAGACTCATGGATCATGTACTTGTTGAAGTAAAACCAGTTGATTTCACCCATGAAGACGAGCGAAAGCCTTCTCTTAAGCAAGAAATAGAAATTATATTTTTTGATATTTCAAACATGCATTAGAGAGAAGATAAATGACTAAGAGCTCAAAATCAATAAGAACAGTGCTAGTATTTTCAATACAACTTTGAGAAATTTTGGGCTCTTTTCAATTTCATAGCACTTTTGTGCTTTCAACAAAATGGCAATTTGCCTTTTCTCACATATTTTTTCTTTCAAGAACTCTTTTCATGGCCTTGTTTCAATTTTTCTCATGATTTTTCAAGTTGTAGGAAAAATTTGAACTAGCATATGAATAGTAACAGGAGCTCATCATCAAATAAGAAAGAAATACTTTAGAAGTAAGGAGGTGAGAAGGTGCAAACATTGGCACAGCATGTTTGGGCTTTAAAAGAAGCATCCAACTATTGGTCATTCAACTTTCCAAAAATTCATGATCTTGTGACTCACATTTATGATAAGTTTTTCACAAAAACAACTCTAAAAAAAAATGAGACAAGTCATTCAATGTGCTTCAAAATGTATCATAATGAACTTTTCATGAAGTTACAATAATGCAAAGATAAGATTTTAGACTACAATCTCAATTCATGAAAATGTCAAGCACAATGATCAAGAATTCAATGCCAATACATACTTATGTTCATATCAAAGCATATTATGAGAAACTAAAGATACGAAGACACAAATAACAAAAACAAAAAAATCTTTTTGGGTTTTTGAAAATGTGACCCAAATTGAAAAAAAAATCAACTCAAAAAGATATAAACAACATAGTTTAGCTTTAGGAACAAGATACGAAAGCAAAAAAAAATATCAAATGAAATGCAATGGAATCCTAAGCAAACTATGGATAGTTTAACGTCTTTTCGGACACAAGCTAGTTTAACGTCATTTCGGACGCAAAAAAAAAAACTCACAACACTAAAGGGAGTGAGGGGAACCCTTTCCTAGAGAAGGATTGAGGTTGAAGAACTTCAAATCCTCTTTCCTAATCCAAATAGTCCTAATGATGGATGGCTTTAAAGCTTCCTCGACTATTGGAGTTGACTTCCTAGGAGTAATCACTTTCTTTCCACTAGTAGTCAAGTCAACTCGTGTCTTAGGAGTCCTAGACACTCTTAAAAAATTCCTGTAGTCTCTCCTAAACCAACTAGAAGGAGTGTCTCTATTCCAAGTAAATGAAGATTACTTCAAATGGAAGCAATAAGGTCTTATGTGACCTATCTTACCACAATGGTGGCAAGTGGGAACAAGACTAGAAGAATCATGATAGGCAACTTGAGGCACACTTCTAGAAGCAACCCTAGAGGTCTTGAGACTAGGACAATGAGGCCTAATGTGACCCAAAACTCCACAATGATGACATTTAGGAACAAACCTATTTTTGGGAGTTTGGTCAACCTTAGGTGTAGGTTTCTTCAAGGGTTTCTCTACCTTAGAGGTGGATGGCTCGACTTCACCTAAAGTAGAATTAGTCTCACAAGAGTTAAATCCTAACCCTTTTCTTCCTACATTCCTTTTAACAGTCCCTAGCAAGACATTAAGTTCCTTGGATCTTTTACCTAAATTGATTTTAAGTTCACGAGCATCTTTGACCTCTAATTCAAGCCTAGAGATGGTGGAAACAAACTCTCTCTCTTTCTCAATCCTAGACTTGACAACACCCTCTAATTTATCAACTTTCTCAACTAGGGTGTTCCTCTCTTTCTCAATAGCAACAAGCTTATTTGAGAGAGTGACTCTATGAGTCTTCAATTGACTAATAAGAGCCGCAAAGTCCAAGACTTCTTGTTTGAGGACCTCTTTTCCTTTTTCTAAGGACTTAATTTTGACAACTAAGTTCAGATTCTTTTTCTTTAGCATAAGAGCCTCTTCATAGAATTCATTATAAACTATTTGAAGATCTCCCTCATCATCAGATTCAGCTTTGTCCTCAACAACATCCTTTAAGTCCTCACTAGAGTCATCAATCAAGGGAGTACTAGAAGACTCACCTATATCATTAACACTACCCACAAAAGCAGTAAAATTAGAATCATCCACACCATCGGAATGTTCTTCATTAATCTCATCCTCATCACAATCACTAAAAGTGGCATTCATAGCTTGTTGTTTACCCTTCTTTTTGTTAGGACAATTTGGAGAAATATGACCTAACTCATGACACTCATAGCACTCAATTTGAGAAGAATTCCTAGACTTAGTCTTATCACCCCTAGAAGATGAACTAGAGTTAGTTTTCTCTTTCCCTTCAATACCTTTTGACCATTTAAGATATTTTTTAAACTTTTCAAAGAGAACTAAATCATCATCATTCAAATCAAGATCATTCTTTGGGACAATCTTTTCTTCCCTAGAGGATCTTAGAGCAATACTCTTATTCTTTCTGGGTTGTCTAAAAGTCAACTCAAAAGTTTGGAGTGAACCAACAAGTTCATCCACTCTCAACAAATCAACATCCTTGCTTTCCTCTATAACAGTGACTTTGGGTTGAAATCTGTCAGGCAAAGACCTTAAGATTTTATTCACAACCACTTTGTCAGAAATTTTCTCACCTAGGTTAAAGGAAGAATTGACAATATCATTCAAATTAGCATAAAACTCAGAAAAAGATTCATTTTCTTCCATCCTAATTCTCTCAAAACTAGAGGTGAGAATTTGGAGCCTAGACTTCCTCACTTGCTTAGTACCCTCATGAGTTACTTGCAAAACATCCCAAGCTTCTTTCGAAGTGGTGCAAGTCATAATCCTACGGTACTCAGACCCAGATACACCATTAAAAATGGCATAAAGACCTTTGTTGTTCCAACTACTCATTTCTAGGTCAGATTTATCCCATTCCTCAACAGGTTTGGGAATGATGACAGAATCCTTTAACACAGTGGGACGACTCCAACCAGATTCAACTAACATCCAAACTCTATCATCAATAGACTTTAAATGAATCATCATTTTAGATTTCCAGTAAGCATAATTTAAACCTTCAAACAATGGGGGTCTAACATTTGAACCACCTTCTTTCAAGAAATCCATCTCTTCAAAACAGGACAACACTCAGGTTGTAAAACCTTGCGAGTGAACTCAGCTCTGATACCAATTGAAATTCTGAGGAAACTTTTTCTTGAAGGAAATATGATAATTAAATTACCCAGCATTTAAATAGTGTTCAGTTGACAGTTATATGCAATAATAAACATCCAC
>JAESVK010000811.1:1153632-1189062 GCA_017140935.1 Hamamelis virginiana
TCTTTGAGTTATGTTTGATTTTAATTATTAAAGGTTAATTAATTAAATGTCAAACTTAACCAAGAATAGGATTACTCTATTCAAGGATGTTTGGTCATGCTAGCACTAGTAACCAAACACCCCTTAAAGAGGAGAAAGTCTATAAATAAGCATGTCTTCACATTCTAGGGTTAAGAGAAACCCTCATAGCCGAATTCTCTCTCTCCTCTCCCTCTCCATGCTAGCTTGTTCACAAAGTGTTGTGGAGGACTAGAAAGTTCAGGGAATCTTACTCTCGTGTGGATACACTTTGGAGGTTTCATCTGTTTGAAACTCGAAGGAAAGCTACATAGAAAACACAATCAAGTAAGGTTATTTATGTTGATTAAATATTCATTCTTGTTTGTATGTGTTTTTAATATACATGACCCCATGCTTGAAAAGATTCTTGAAGGTTTGTGAACATGGATTGATTTTATAAAAGAAAAAGTTTTGTTTTTCCTCTTCCTCTTCCGCTGCGAATCCATGGTTTTTCTTCACAGAACCTTTCAAAAAGAACCCACATTGCAAGACTTTTGCCGCAGTCTTCTTCCCACTAAAGTGACCCCCACACGCCAAGTATGACAAAACCTCAAAATATCTTGCACTTCATGCTCCGGGACACATCTACGGATTACTTGATCCGCACAATATTTAAAAAGAATAGGATCCTCCCAAAAATAGTATTTGATTTGTGCATAAAAACGATTTTTCCTATTCTTATCCCAATCCGATAGGATGAGTCCCGTGGCAAGATAATTGATGATGTGAGCATACCAAGGCAAGTGATGGTGTGAAATAGTCAAAATGTGCTCATCGGGGAATTTATCCTGAATTGGTACAATGTCTAAGGATGGATCAACCAAGATTCTTGACAAATGGTCCGCCACAACATTTTCACAACCCTTCTTGTCCCTAATTTCATAATCAAACTCTTGAAGCAAGAGTATCCACCTAATTAGTCTAGGCTTGGTTTCTTTCTTGGACAGAAGGTACTTCAATGCGGCATGATCAGAAAATACAATGACCTTAGATGCAAGAAGATATGATCTAAATTTATCAAACACAAAGACCACTGCTAAGAGTTCCTTTTCAGTTGTGGTGTAATTGATTTGGGCATCAATAAGGGTTTTGCTAGCATAATAAATGACATGAGAGTTCTTCCCTATTTTTTGCCCTAAAACCGCCCCAATTGCATAATCAGAGGCATAACACATAACCTCAAATGGAAGAGACCAATTGGGTGCTTGCATGATTGGGGCGGTGCTCAAAGATGAGCGAAGCTTTTCAAACGCTTCCATGCAATCCTTGTCGAAAACAAAAGGTGCATCCTTGGCTAACAAATTGCACATGGGCTTTGCAATCTTGCTAAAATCCTTAATGAATCTCCTATAGAAACCCGCATGCCCCAAGAATGACCGGATTTGCTTGACAGTGGTTGGGGGAGGTAATTTGGCTATCAACTCAAATTTAGCCCTATCCACTTCAATACCCTTTTCAGAAATAACATGTCCTAAGACTATGCCCTCCTGTACCATAAAATGGCTTTTCTCCCAACTCAACACCAAGTTCTTCTCACAACATCTATTCAACACTTTCTCAAGGTGGGAAAGGCACTCATCAAAAGTGGATCCAAAAACAGAAAAGTTATCCATAAAGACTTCAAGAAACTCACCTATCATGTCAGAAAAAATTGCCGTCATACATCTTTGGAATGTACTTAGCGCATTACACAAACTGAAGGACATACGCCTAAAAGCAAAAGTGCCAAAAGGGCATATGAAAGTGGTCTTTTCTTGAT
Organism: Hamamelis virginiana; assembly: GCA_017140935.1. NCBI lineage: Eukaryota > Viridiplantae > Streptophyta > Magnoliopsida > Saxifragales > Hamamelidaceae > Hamamelis > Hamamelis virginiana. Next base: position 1,155,452 of record JAESVK010000811.1, read on the forward strand.
CCTCAGGGTACACAGCTATTTGGTTATATCCAGAATAACCATCAAGGAAACAATAATAGCTTTGACCCGCCAATCTCTCTAGGGTTTGATCAATATAGGGGAGTGGGAAATGGTCCTTCCTAGTCTTGGAATTCAGCTTCCTATAGTCAACACAAACTCTCCATCCTGTGGTGGCTCTAGTTGGGACTAGAATACCCTGATCATTGGCCACTACAGTGATTCCAGACTTCTTAGGGACGACTTGGGTAGGAGCTACCCACTCACTATCAGAGATGGGGTATATGATACCCGCATCCAACAGTGTAAGCACTTCTTTTTTCACCACTTCCTTCATATTAGGGTTGAGTTTTCTTTGAACTTCTCTAGATGGCCTAGCCCCCTCTTCTAGGTGAATACGATGCATGCAAATAGATGGGTCAATCCCCTTCAAATCCGCTACCGACCAACCTAATGCTTCCCTATACTTTTTCAAAGTGTCAATTAGGGCTCTCTCTTGCAAATCACTCAAATCAGAGGCAATAAGACAGGGAGAGTATCATTGGGCCCTAAGAATGTATACTTCAAATGGGATGGCAAAGGTTTGAGCTCAAGTATAGGAGGTGACTCCAAAGAGCTAGGCATAGGTGTACTAGCCAAAGGTGGAAAGGGTTCGGGTTTAGGTGTCCAAGTTAGGCTACCTATGGATTGGGATGACTCCAAAACTTGATTAACTTCCTCGATGCATGAGTCAATATCAAAGCTATCAATGTCAAAGTAGGCAAGGCATGCCTCCAAGGGGTCCTCAGTAAGGATAAATGGGAGGGACTCTTCAACTAGCTCATCAATAATATCCACAAATGAACATTCCTCAAAGTGCTGAGGATGGTTAGCCGCATGATAGACTTGCAGCTTGGCCTTCATGTTGCCAAAAGACACCTCCATGATTCCAGATTTGCAGTGAAGAACTGCATTGGCGGTCACCAGCAAGGGTCTACCTATAATCACAGGGATTTGGGGTCTACTACTATCCACAGGTTCCATGTCTAAGACTATGAAGTCGGCAGGAAAGACAAAGGATTCTATTTTCATAAGAACATCATGTAGAACTCCCCTAGGTACCTTAGTGGACCTATCAGCAAACTGGAGAACGGTGGGTGTGGGCTTTAATTCTCCTAATTCCATCTTCGCAGACACAGAGTATGGAAGAATTTTCACACTAGCCCCAAAGTCTACCAAAGCTCTATCCACAAAATGATCTCCTAGGAAACATGGTATGGTGGGTGTCCTAGGGTCTTTCTTCTTAATAGGGATTTGGTATTGGCAGACTGCACTGGCTATGTCAACAAGTGCTGAGGATTGAGCCAAATGCACACGCTCTCTCCTTTGATGGGTACATAAATCGTTCAAAAACTTGGCATATGATGGGATTTGTTTGATTGCCTCAAAAAGTGGAATATTGATTCGCACTTGTTTGAATACCTTAAGAATGTCATCAACAGAAGCTCCTTTTTTGGCTTTCTTAGCGGGCGACACAAACGCCGAAGGAAAAGGGGCTTTGGGCACATAGGATGCCACGGGGTCTTCTATCTTATAAGGAAAGTTATCCCTCTCAATTTCCTCAACAATCTCTTTTTCAGGACTTCTCTCTTTTCTCTTGCTACTCTCATCATTCCCTACCTTTCCAATTGGAGGTGAACTATCCTCTTCCATAACATCCTCTCCTACCTTGTTATCCACAACCCTCCCACTTCTAAGCACAGTAATAGCTTGCACATCCTCATGCTTGACTGGCTCTTGAGAGGTAGAACTCTCAGCCACATAAGCTCCCTTGGGGTTCCTAACCGGTTGACTAGATAATTTCTCTTCTTCCCTACGGTTCAAGAAAGCTGCTATTTGGCCCATTTGAGTTTCAAGCTTGGCAATAGATTGCGAATGAGAATGAAAAAGTTGGTTGTTGGCTTCCATGGTTTTTAGAGCACTCAACACTTGCTCTTCAAATCCTGGAGTTCTTTGGGGTGGTTGGGGTTGAGGTGTTTGAACGACTTGTTGAGATGGAGGATTGTATGGTGGTTGAGAATGAGGCACCATGGTGCCTTGAGATTGGTATTGATTTTGAGATTGGGAAGGCCTATAAGGCGTAACCATGCCCTGATTTGGTCCTTGGTAATTGGGTCTCATGGGTTGAGAAGATTGGATGGTAGGCCTACGTGGTTGTTGTTGACCCCAACGAAAGTTTGGATGATTTGCCCATCCAGGGTTGTAGGTATTTGAGTATGGGTCACTCCTTGGTTGCACATACCCTTGGGCAACATTGACATGCTCATGAATGAAATCGGGGTATTGCCCCGCCATGGGACAAGACAAGGTATCATGGGTAGGGTCAGAACAGATGGAACAAAATTCAGACACTGAATTGATTATGGCCTTAGAAAGCTTCTCATGAAGAGCTATGAGTTGGTCTAATTTCTTGGACAACAACTCAATGTTTTGGTTTGAGGAAGTGGTTTGCTCAATTTCGTAGATGCCTCATTTCTTAGATGAAGAGGAGGATGGTGTTGGGGCAGTTTTCTCTCTCTCAGACAAACCCATGGATTCCATATGGTAAGAATCCTCACTCATAGTCTCAAACAATGCCCAAACTTTATTGTCACTCTTTCTCAACACAGACCCTCCACAAGCCGAATGGACAAGTTGCCTATCCCTCTCTCTCAATCCTTTAAGAAAATATTGCACAATTAGCCATTTAGGGATATCATGGTGTGGGCAAAGTCTAATCAACTCTTTCAACCTCTCCCAAGACTCGTAAAAGGACTCTCCTTCAATTTGGGTGAAATGAGTAATGCTATGGCGCATTTGGGAGGTCTTGCCTATGGAATAATATCGGGCTAGGAAAAGTTTTTGAAGCTCCTCCCAAGTGGTGACGGGTCTAGGAGGTTCAAGAAATGTAAGTCAATGTTTGGCTTTATCCTTCAAAGAAAATGGGAAAAGAAACAGACGTAGAGACTCTTGTGGGAAATCCCTAATCCTAATGGTGTTGCAGATATTCACGAATTTAGTCAGGTGATCATAAGGGTTCTCACGATCTAACCCATAAAAGGTAGGGAGCATCTGGATGGTTTGCTGCTTAATCTCGTAGGTCAACTCCTCTATATTCGGAACTTGAATGCATGATGGGGGACTGAAAGTGTTAGGCATGAAATGGTCTCGCAACAACATAGGTGGGATTTGTTGCGGTGGATTCTACTGGGCAGCTCCACCTCCATTATTTCCTAAAACATTGGCCATTTTTACTTCAATGACCTGTGGGGACTCTTGAGTATTACGACGAGCAGCCCTAGCGGCTCTCAAAGTGTGCTCTAGGTCAAGGTCCAATGGGTGCAGCTCCTGAGATAGTGAACGCCTACCCTGCATGCAAGCTTTACAACCCACCCACTATATGCTTAATGAATGAAATGAATGCAAGAATTAATTAAATAAAGAAAGAAAGAATGAAGCTAAGAAAACTCCCCTCGTTCCAAGTCGCTAATCTTTACGCGGTCCTATCCAACCTGTTTAGTAAATTTTTAGCAATTAGCCTTCGAGGGCTTTTTTAGCGCGCAAGCTTAGCAGGTGGAAATACCTAGATAAGTAACCTGAAATAAGAACAAGTAGATCAAAGCTACGGAAGAAAAAGAAAATAATATAAACAAGAAAGAATTTCTAATTACAACTAGAATAGTTCCTTAAAACTTTAATTCAATTCAACGCACAGATTCCCCGTCAACGGCGCCAAAATTTGGTCGCGCCACGGCGAGGGAGGTTAATTCCTCGCCACGCGCCAAGATTTAATAAGAATTTATAAGACCACACTCTAGCTAAAGTTAACCTCAATTCGATGAGTCAATGGGAGTGCGGGTCGTCCACAGAGAACGTGGTTGATTCGAGTTAAGAGTTTGTACGAAACTAAGCTAGTGAGGGAAATTCCAAGGTTGATTGATTGGTTGGTTGATTAAGTTCCTAATGAGAAATTAAGAACGCGCTAAGTTAGATTAAAAGTAATATAAAGTGGAGAAAGGTAACGGGGTTGGTTCGGATTATGGCAAGACAGTAATCACCAAATGTAATATGAAATGCTATTAAATATGGGATAATGAAAACCCAAACTACAAGATTAGGTTATCCAAAAAATATATGAATGATCAAGTGTATAACGATTAATCATAAGCCATAGACTATCAAAACCTTAACGATAATACATAACCTATGCTAACAATCAAACCATCATTAACTCAACCATTCATTAAAGTAAGCACCATTTGTATTTGAATGTAAAAGCAATCACATAAAACTAATACATTTCAAGGTAAAAGAGATTTAAGTACAAAAACTCTCAAATACAAATCTATTCCAATATTCAATAACATTAATTACAAAATGGTGACTAAAACCTCACCCAAAATCCTTTCCAAACCCCATCACCGAGTGACCTAGCCGGCCATGTCGTAAATCGGCGATCCTTGGATGCTCTTCCACGTTATAGTCAAACGTGAGCCTTTTTAGAGTAGATTTGATGGTGATTGGCTACCAAGAAAGTGCCAAGAAAGCACAAGAAAACAAAAAGTGACTTTATGAACTAAAAATAAAAGGAAGCTTGTCCTCACATCAATAAAGCTGGCATTTATACCCCCCTAAAAGACAAGGAGCAAAATAACAAAATTGTCCCTCAATCCCACAATTATTACACAAATACTTAGCATTAAAATCGGGTCAGACAGTCATCTATCGATAGCGTGCAATGCACCTATCGATAGAGACTGCGAAGGGGCTGAAACTTTGAATATCTATCGATAGCGCTAGAACGCCTATCGATAGAGAATGCATATGCATGAATCGCCTGAGAGCTTAAAGGGCCATCTATCGATACATAAGCCATGCGCTATCGATAGATGTTGAAATATATGCCGGACTTGGGAGATCAGGGGCTGCCATCTATCGATATGTAGCTTCGCCTATCGATAGAGCATAAAATTGATTCCAAAACTTGCTAGAACAGAAGCCCACATCTATCGATACATAGGACCACCTATCCATATATCAAAATTACGTAGTCCACAATGGAGATCCAGAAGCCACCATCTATCAATAGGTATAATTGCCTATCGATATGTCTTGCTCGAGATGAAACTTTGGATTTGCAGGGGCTGTCATCTATCAATACCTGTATGCACCTATCGATAGATGACCCAATTTCTTCCAAAACAGCCTGAATTGATGCTCGATGCTTCCTCAATGTGGTCCCAACTTTCCACTACGAACCACGCTTCATTGGAGAGCATAAATGGGGCTTCAAAAGGCCAAAAACCTACAATACAAATAAAAACAACATAAATGACTATCTTTGCAAAACCTATTGAATTACTTCACTATTATCGTGCAATTAGGTGTAACAACTACTAGTTTAGAGCCTATGATTGCGAGCAATCACTGAAAGAATCCCAATCTTCATGTTTTTCGATTCAACTATGAAGAGGTATGTCCTTTATTTGAAGAATTATGTGCCTTGATGAATGTCTCTGCTAAGGGTCCTTACATCTTTCCTACCATTTGTCGAGGTTATTTTCAAACTTTTTCTTCTCTCTTCGAACTTTCACCTAGGGAAGCTTCCATATTCATCCATGAAAACTCCATTGATCTTCTCAAGCTTGCTTCATATTGCTTGAGGGAAGGGGGAAAATCACTAGCTCTCCATAGGCCTACCCAGTACGCACTTGCCTTATGTATGTTGGGTTGCTTCATTGTTTCAAACGGGACTATTTCCATTCCCATTGAGACATGTGAACCCATTATTCTACTGTCGAAATCTCATAACATTATACCATTGGTACTAGCTAAAACTCTGAACGGTCTTGACCACTTCCATTCAAACTTTGTTTCTTGCATTGGGGGTATCCCCATTCTTTTTCAGATGTGGCTAATTGAGAGGCTCAAGCTGATCACTCCTCTTGATGGGCCTAAGCACTTACCTCACAATTACTGTTCACGAAGGCTTATATCTCTTAAGGGACGCTCGATTCAGGACATGATCATCTTCTTCAGTTCTCTATCTTGGAGAGATATTCAGCGGCATGTGGCTATATGGGACTATAGTGAGGAATATGTGTTACACACTTCTGGGTGCTGTCAGGTGAAACTCATGGGCCTGAAGCATACATCGTTCTATTGGGCTTCTCGCGTGCTTCGCCAAATGGCCGTGCTCAAACAAACTTCCTTATCCAAGGGCATGTTCATGGGGTAGAGGTGGCTACTCTTTCTTTAGTATCTTGGGCTATGAAGGAATGGGCTTCAGGCTTATGTTTGATTCAGGTAGGGGATCACAATGGGTCTTTTAGGCTTGGTGAAGGATATCGGTCTTGGCTTAAACAAGACTTGGGCTCAAAAGTACAGGCTACAAGGGACAAGGTTCGAAGTCTCGTTTATGATTTTCAAGTTACAGCTCGGTCAGCAGGTTCATCACTTCCATCAGATGCGTCACGAGTTAGGACAACTAAGAGAAATAGGAGAAACGAGAATGAAGCCCAAGCCCGCAGAGCGAGAAGGACTTAGAGTAGACTAGGAATTTTTTTTTTCTTTTTTTTTTTCTAAGCAATATAATAAATGTAAGATTTGAAGAAAGTAGGAATTATGGACACATATGGCATACAATAAATCTTTCAAAAGGTTTCTACCCTTTATGGATGAATAAATATTAATTTTATTAGAATCTCAATAAATATCCCTTAATAATTACAAAAGAACCAAACTCTTGATGTTTTTACAAGAAATAGACCGCACCCAAGGTAACTTTATGGGTTGCCTACGTATCCCCGTCCTTAATGCATTCTCTTATCATTTCTTTAACTCATTGTGATATTTTGGGGAATCAGGTCTTTGTAGTTCATAAATCTAATCAAAGAAGTCCACTCTTTTCATTTTTTTTTAACTCCCTAACTTTTGCCTAAGTAGCCTTTTCAGGTTTTCTACCTAGCGAGCTCTTTTTATATTTTATTACTATTTTTTTTTATATGTGGTACTTTTTCAATTGATCTAAATTGGTAGGTTGAGAGAACTCATTCCTGTCAATGTCTGAAATCTTCACGGCTCCACCTGACAGTATTTCTCTAATAATGTAAGGACCTACCCATGTGGGTTTGAACTTTCCTCGCGGATCATGAAATGGCGCTCGAATCTCCTTTTGTACTAAATCTATTTTCTTCAAACCTCTGTGCTTTACTTTCTTGCTAAATGCCCTCGTTATTCTTCTTTGATACCCTAGAATGTTGTAAAGTGTTCTCAATCGCCTTTCAACTAGTAGAGCTAACTCTTCATACCGGTTCCTTACCCATTCGACTTCTGTCAGCTGACTCTCCATAGCAATCCTTAATGACAGGACCTCTAACTCTATGGGCAATACCGCTTCCATTCCGCATACGAGTGAAAATGGAGTAGCCCCTGTTGATGACCTAATGGAAGTACGATATCCCCATAATGCTAGTGGTAATTTTTCATGCCAATCATTATAGGACTCAGTAGTTTTTTTCAGGATCGTCTTGAGATTTTTATTCGCTGCTTCGATAGCCCCATTTGTCTGTGGCCCATAGGAAGATGAGCGATGATGCTTGATGCCATATTTCTGTAAAATCTCTTCGGTTTCCTTTCGAAAGTGCTGTCCATTGTCAGAAATAAACTCTTGGGGTACTCCATACCGATAGATGATGTTATTCTGTATGAATTTCGCTACTTGCTTGGCATTCAATGTTTTGTAAGACGCAGCCTCTACCACTTGGTGAAATAGTCTATGGCGACTAGAATGTACTCATGTCCATTTGAAGCTGCAGGGGTTACCTTGCTAATGATGTCGATGCCCTATGCTGAAAATGGCCACGGCGAAGACATGGTAGTGAGTGGCATCGAGGGTTGATGCTTTCCACTTGCAAACACTTGACATTTGTGACATTTCTTGACATGTAGATGGCAATCCCTCTCCATGGTTGACCAATAATACCCTAATCTCACAATCTTTTTGGCCAACATTTATCCATTCATATGTGGAGCCCCAGCCCCTTCATGCACTTCTAGCACTATTTTTTCTGCTTCTTGTTCACTGACACACATCAGATGTATTCCATCGTATGCTTTTCTATATAACTTACCCCCACACAGGATGTACTGGCTGGCTAACCTCCTTATGGTTTTCCTATCTATGGATGATGCTTCTTTCGGGTATTCTCATTTTTCTACAAACTGTTGGATGTCACAATACCACGACTTTCCATCATTCGGTTCCCCTTCTTGTATAGCACAACAATAAACTGGCTCTTCTCGTGACTCGATGATGAGAGGAGTTACACTTTCATCTTTAGGGATATCTACCATGGATGCTAGAGTGGCTAAGGCATCCACAAACTTATTCTTTAACCTAGACAGGTAAAAGAAGTCAATTCGACGGAATTCTTTCACCAATGCCTCTAAATATTCATGATAAGGTAGCAACTTCTTATCCTGAGTCTTCCATTCTCCTCTAGTCTGACATATGATCAGGGCTGAATCCCCATATACTTCTAATTCTTCCACACCCAACTATAGAGCAGCTTCCAATGCCAATATACAAGCTTCATATTCAGCTATATTATTAGTGGTATCGAAAGATAATCTGACAGATAGTGGTATCAAATTATCCTCCGGTGTGACTAACAACGCACTTATTCCACATCCTCTCTTATTATGAGCTCAATCGAAGAAGGCTTTCCAAGGTTCCTTACTTACTTCTAAAATCTCTTCGTCGGGGAAATGATGTTCTGACCTTTTTTCTACTGACGACGGATGTTCTGCTAAAAACTTTGTCACTGCTCTCCCTTTCACTGACTTTTGCACCACATTGAATATCGAACTCTGATAGTAACAACAACCATCGGGCAGTCCTATAAGATAATACTGGCTTCTCCAACAAGTATTTCAGGGGATCTATGCGACTAATGAGTTGTACTTGAAAAGACAGAATGTAATGGCGAAGCTTTTAGGTCACCCACACCAATGCCACACATGTTTTTTCTAATGCGTCGTACTTAACCTCATAGTCAGTCATCTTCTTACTCGTACACCGCATTCTCTTTTCGAGATTCTGGTAGATATTGAGCCAACATAGCCCCCATCGCAGTTTCGGTGAGTGCTAAATAAAGTAGCAAGGGCTCACCTTGCCGCGGGGGAACTAATATCGGTGGGTTACTCAAGTATCTCCTGATGGTTGCACAAAGGCCTCTTAGCATGCGTCATTCCATTTCGTGGGCACATCTTTCTTAAGAAGATTGAAGATGGGCTCACAAATCATGGTCAGCTATGCTATAAATCAAATGATAAACTGAATTTTGCCTAAAAACCCTCGAATCTCTTTCTCAGTCTTTGGCGGTTGCATCTCCGTGATGGCTTTAATTTTTCCCGGGTCGACCTCTATTCCTTTCTGTGTGATCATGAATCCCAATAACTTCCCTGCGGTTACTTAAAAAGCACACTTTTGGGGATTCAGCCTCAACTTATACTGCTTAATCCTCTAAAGAAACTTGCCTAAAGCCTCAAAATGACCCTCTCGATCTATTGATTTCACGATCATATCATCCACATACACCTCAACTTCTTTATGAATCATGTCGTGTAATAAGGTGGTTGTCATTCTTTGATAGATAGAACCGGCATTCTTTAGGCCAAAGGGCATAACCCGATAACAGAAGGTCCCCCACTGAGTGATGAAGGAGGTTTTCTCCATATCTCGAGGGGCCATCTTTATCTGATTATAACCTGAGAACCCGTCCATAAAGGATAACAGAGCATGACCGGTGATACTATCTACCAGGATATCTATGTGTGGTAACGGGAAATCATCTTTAGGGCATGCCTTGTTCAAGTCCCGAAAGTCTACACACATTCAAACCTTCCCATCTTTCTTAGGTACTGGTATAATATTAGCTAACTACTCGGGGTACTCTACTACTTGAAGAAATCCAGCATTCATCTATTTTACTACCTCATCCTGATTTTCAATGCCCACTCTGGCTTCATTCTCCTCAACTTGCCGGCTTAAATCCAGGGTTAGTGGGGATGAAGTGTTGTACTATGTCGGTGTCAATCCTTGGCATATCCTTGTACGACCATGCAAAAATCTCTATATTCTCTCTCAATAAACCTACCAATTTTTCTTGTTATTGTGGTGACAAAGTTGCTCCAATTTTAATCATCTTAGGCGACTCATCGGATCCTAAATTGATGGATATTAATTCATCCACATTAGGTCGTGCATGTTCTATTTCCCTTTGTTGTTCAAACTCAGGGGGAACATCCTTTCTAGGATCTATATTCACACCATATATGTCCATAGAAGAAAAAAGAAACAAGCTGCGAATGAAAGGAATGAAGAAAAAAAATATTTTATTAATCATGAAGAAAAAATGTAACACAAGCTAAGCTATCATTCGCCTCGCAAAGAATAGGGATGATTTTATTGAAAAAGAAAACAATATGAAACCTATTCTAATCCTATGGAAAGAAAGCACAGAAATCCTACAAGCTATCATCTGATGGGAGCGATTCTTCAACTTGAGGTTCATACTCAAGGCTCTAATTGGTCAATGGACTGGTGGTATCTTCAATGAGGTGGATAGCATCGGGTTCATGAACATGCTCTTCGATGCAGGTAATTTCTTTGAACATAGCCCCTATGGCGACTTCATCGATATGGTCGGCCCAATCAAACTCTGCATGCTCTTCGGCCATGATGGTGGTTGGAGACACAGGCAATAGAGAGTTGAAGAAGATTTCAAATCCAAGAACCCTAACTTTCTGATCTTTAAGGTAGATAGGCTCCAGGAAACCGCAGTAAGGAAAATCATCCCATTCTTTGACAAAAGCCCCATTCAGAGTGGGTCTGTAAGGTTTTAGAACAAGATTAAGGACTCGTTCTTCTTCTTTGGCTAGTTGTCTTTCCCTTCTTTTCTGTGCCATCTCTTTTCTGTCTATTTCGGTGCTCTGATAGCCCAATCCAAAAGGATGAATCGCCGAGGTGTACTTAATAGGACTAGGTGTGCCTTGATGACGACGACCTAAGCTCATTCCTGGAAAGAAACTCATGCCTTTCATGATCTGACCCACTTGCATATTTCCATACGGACTGTGATCTAGTACCATTTTCTCCTTACACCCTGACTCAACTTCTACACACTGGATATACTCAAAGCCCAACAAAGACATCCCTTCAAACTCTTACTTAATCTCACAGATGGGTACACGAATATGAGTGATCTCGGAATCTCCTTTTAATGTCACCACTGAACCTTTGTAGGGAAACTTGACTTTCTGATGGAGAGAGGAAAGCACTGCCCCAATTGGGTGGATCCATGGTCTACCAAGTAAGAAGTTGAAGCAAGCAGGCACATCAAGCACTTAGAAATCAACTTGGAACTCTACAGGCCCAATAACTAGAGGTAAAGTGACCATGCCAACTACTTCTCTTCGAGTGTTATCATACACTCTCACAGTTTGCCCTGACGGCTTTAATTTTGATGGTTCGATGCCCAAGGAAGTGGCAGTACTGAGAGGACACACATTCAAAGCTGACCCATTATCTATCAACATTATAGGAATTCTCTTGCCCATAGTATCCACAGTGACATACAAAGCCTGCAAATGATTTGGTCATTTCTTCGGAAGATCTGATTCTGTGAAGGATATCGATTGCCCATGCTGAATTGGACTAACTAAACCGACTAAACCTTCGGGCGAAGTGTCGATGGGAACTTGAACTTGGTTAAGTAGCCTAAGTACTGTCTACCTATGCTTCTGAGAGGCCATCAAAAGTCCCCAGATAGTGATATTGGCTTGAGTATGCTTAAGCTGTTTCAATATCTCTTCTTCTTCTTCTTGAACTTCAGTGTGTTAGGATCTCTCTAACTCTCCTAAAGGATAGTCGGATTCCAAGTTAGTGGGCTTAAAATGACGACCTCCTCTAGTGACATGGTTAATATCCTCTTCATCACTGGCTCAAATATCTGCTATCTCCTCGGGTGTGTTCATCAAATATTCCCACTCTATGATATCAATCTCATCCTCTGACCCATCATCTACAGTAGACTCGGCAGAAGTCGAACTTGATCTGAAATATTGGGTGACCCATGGTTGTCTTGGATAAACAGTTCGGTAATGGACTTCCCCATTCATATTGGTGATCTTGGTCGTGAAGATTCTATTCTCAAAAAACTTCTTAAGGATACTCTGGCTAGTTTTCTCAAAAAAGATGAGGTTTGGATCTTCAGGCTCAACCTGAACCATAGGAACGTCTTCTTTAAGTGAGTCAGGGATATCACCCCAACCAGAAGAAAAAATGGGTTCTTCAAAGATGGGCTTCTCCATTTTAGGGTAAAGGACATAGAAGTCGAACTTTCCACTAGGTTCCCCCAACAGGCCTACTTCAGGATCTCTGGCCTCATATCTCTTTCGCAACTCCCATTGACTAGTCCCAGTCTTGGAGAAGGCTTTCTTGGCTCCAGCCTTAGGTTTAATGGGTTCAATCTTTGCCATCTTAGCTTCACAAGAATCTTCAGGGTAAAGAACGTAGAAACTAAACCTCATATTTTTTTCTGTCAACAAATCTACAGAAGGATCTCTAGCTTCAAACCTTTCTTTGAGAGCCCACTGACTATGAAATTCTGAGGAAACTTTTTCTTAAATGAAAAGGTTACTTTTAATTACCCAACCATTAAAGCGTTCAGTAGACAGAATATGAAACATATACAATCACACAAAACAACACCAGATATACGAGGAAAACCATAACGGGTAAAAAACCTCAGGAGCACAGAAATCACTATGAAAGAATAACTATAGTACAAGAAAGGTAAAACTACCAACATCGACGCTTGAATACACAAACCAGTAGAATCCCTTTCTTTTACAAGCAACCTGCGAGTCCACGCAGCCTTCACAGCATTTCCACCGTTTGAATCCACAAACCAAGCTCCACACACCGAAATCCACGATGCCAACGATAATCCACCATTCAACGGAACTCCACCGTTTATCAAACTCAAAGATTGAAGTTTTGTATAGCTAAGCTATAAGGAACTATGCATAAGGCGATAAAGGCAAGTCTAGAAGACTATGTATGCATAGTTGAAACAAGAGTGAAGCAAAAAGCTAGAGAAAACTTACGGTTTTACTTGGGAGCTTTTTCAAGAAACTTCACACACAATAGACTAAGTATGGGGGTATTTATAGTGGCAGTGAGAACCTAGGGTTTCAAACAATTAAAAAGTGCAAGAAACCTCGAATTTTAGAAGAATTAGGTCACAAAATACGAGTGGATCGATCCTACAAAAATAGCCGGATCGATCCAAACTCTGCCACTTGGATCGATCCGGGCACGAAAGCTGGATCGATCCAATTGTGCAGAACACAAAATGGATCGATCCTACATAAAATGCCGGATCGATCCAAAATGTGCCAAAGCCCAATTTTGAATTATTTTCACTGAAAAAGGACCTATATGCACTTAAGGATCATTCCTAGGTGATTGGGGCAATTTGTATCACCTATGGTCATATGAACACCTTAGGTTCTAAGCCAAACTCACCTTCCTAGGAAATAAAATCAAAACGAATAGCATTCCAAGCTTGAGCAATTGAGAATTAACGAGAAGATGAGCTTCGTTCGAGCTTGATGCAGTCACAGATCTTTCAGGGATTACTGGCTTGAGATCAATCACAAACACTGGCTTTTGTCAGTCGAATTAGCCAACATATACATATGGTATACCTAACAAACTCCCCCTATGTCAATTCGGTGACAAAACCAAATAAAAAACAAAACAAGAAACGAAAAACGATTCATTCAACAAGTTAAATGAATCTCCCCCTCTCTTGTACAAATAAACGCTCAAGCACACCCCAAAACAAAAAGAAACACAACCTATACTAAGGCTTGAGAACATGAACCTGTTTTTCTGCACAAGATAAACAAACATACCTCGTGAAGGAATAAAGAATCGAAAAACACAGGTTATACAAGCATTAAGACAATCAAGCATTAAGACTATTCGATAAACATCATGCTCATGCTCATAGAAACCATTAAAAAAGAAAACATATTAAATAAAACAAGACTTCATTTCATCAAATGAACAGTTCATACAATTCATTCAATACAGCATTTGAAAATGAAGTTCACATCCTAACAAACTTCAAAAGAAACTACAAACAGATTAAACAACTAAACACGACTACTACTCCCCTTTTTGTCACGAATGACAAAGGGAATACAAAAAGAACAGGAAACATAGAACAAATCACTCAGCCTCATCACCACTGGAACCAGACTCATCCTCAGAGTCATCCCCAGACTCAGAACCAGACTCCTCTTCAGTCGGAAGAACAAGAGATGGCGGACAACAGGAGGATCCGATGGAGTAGGCAGCTGAAGGCGACGCTCAATGCACTGAACCCAATCATGAATTTGAACTTGAATTTCATTCATCTCAATCTGATGATCAGTAAGAGCTTTAACTGAATCAAAAACACGACGCAGCTGAGCCGAAATAGAATCCAATGTCGCATGACGACGAGTAGAACGAGTAGGACGGACTGGAGCTTCTGGATCCGGTGTAGAAGTAGCAGTGCTCCGAGAGAGAGAAATAGCAGTGAGGTCGAGAAGGTCTGTTGCAACACAAATACTTACCAATCTTCCCAGGAGTAATGGTAACAGCCGAACCACGAAACTGAGAGTGAAGTGCACCCTCACCAGAATCAACAAAGTTTGCAAACTGATAGAAATGGCGAACAAACTCAGGAATGTAAAACTCAATCGGCTCAAAGAATTTACCTAACTGGAATGAGACAAGATGCCGAATGATTGGATTATCCACACCGAAACTCACATTATCCACCTGTCGCTCACAAGATATAGGACGATTGAGCCACGGATCAGTGGAAGCAACCCTAGGTGGTGACGAAGGCAGAGAGCCACCAAGATCAGGATTAGGAATATCCTGATACTCACGATTACCAGAACCACGACCTCTACGAGGCGTACCACCCCGAGAAGAAGACGCACGAGATGTGATGGCACGCTTACTAGTGCTAGAAGAACTTGCTGCACCGACCATTAGAACCACAAGCGCTAGAAAAGCCAAGAAAGCCATGAACGCTCAATGCGAACAAATCTAGGGCAAGAAAAGATGGAGAGGAAGGAAAGGATTTGAGGGAATCCTTTGAGAGAGAGAGAGACGGTTATGAATGCATAAAAGAACCCCAAAACAAACTGACTAATATAGGCTACGCGGGAAGGAGAAAAGACACAATTTTTAAAATCCCGAGTATTGGATCGATCCGGCAAAATAAGTAGGATCGATCCAAACCTCTCTGTAAGCTGGATCGATCCGGCAAAATAAGTAGGATCGATCCAAAACACTCTGTAAGCTGGATCGATCCGGAAAATTATGTAGGATCGATCCTTCCCTGTTTTGTTTAAAACAAAAGAATAAAAACTGAAATGATCAAGGGAACAATTTTACCTTTGAGACATGAGCAAGAATGATTGAAACAATTAAACACATGGTTATAAACATGAGATGCAATAAACTTGAAGAACAAGCATTCTAAACACCCAATTTCTCAAAAATGTAACCCATGTCAAACTCATTAACAAAAACCACATGAAGTCATAGAGTCAAACCAACCGATTTCACTTCTGAAGACAAGTGAAAGCCCTCTAATAAGCAAGAACGAGAAATTAAATTTTTTGATATTACAAACATGCATAAGAGAGGAGAATTGACAAGAGCTCAAAAACAATAAGAACAAGCTAGTATTTCAAATAGAACTTTGAGAAGATTTTGGCTCTTTTCATAATCATAGCACTTGTGTGCCTTCAAAAATATGGCAAAACGCCTTTTCTCACAGAATATTTCTTCGAAGAACTCTTTTCAATGGCCTTGGAACAATTTTTCTCATAGTTTTTCAAGTTGTAAGAAAAATTTGAACTAGCATTTGAAACGTAACAAGGAACTCATCATCAAAAAGAAAGAAATACTTTAGAAGTAAGGAGGTGAGAAGGTGCAAACATTGGCACAGCATGTTTGGGCTTTAGAAGAGGCTTTCGATTTTTGGTCAACTCATGACATCAATGATTTTGAGAGAATAAGATAGCATGAAAACATTTAATCGAAATTATTGTTAGAATTCATGTTAAGCAAGATAACAAGCAATCTCTTCGAATATAGACGAGGTTTAAAAAGAATCAAAAACACTCAACCAAAAGCTCATAAAGATGATATGAACCCTAAAATCTTTTGAAAATTAAACTATTAAGATAACTAAAAATAGAACAAAAAGAAAAAGCATTCATAACAATAAACTCCCCCTCAAAGAGATACCAAACAGGAAAGAACCACAAAGGATCCTAACTAGAGATAGTTTAACGTCTTTTCGGACGCAAGGTAGTTTAACGTCTTTTCGGACGAATGGAAGAACGAGAACTCAATCAATAGAGTAAACACCCAGAGATTTTCGAAGATATTCAAACCTAAGACCATCTAAGGGTTTTGTAAAAATATCAGCAAGTTGAGATTTAGTAGGAACATACACAACAGACAGGACACTATCTTCAACAAGATTTCGAATGAAATGATAACGAATGTCTATGTGTTTAGTCCTAAAATGCTGAACGGGATTTTTAGATATGTTGATAGCACTTTCATTATCACAGTATATGACAAGATCAGAGTCAAGAATCCCATAATCAGAAAGCATTTGCTTCATCCAAAGAAGCTGAGTGCAACAACTTGCAGCAGCTATGTATTCAGCTTCGGCAGTTGACAAAGATATAGAATTTTGCTTCTTACTATGCCATGACACAAGAGAAGTTCCAACATAGAAGCAACCACCTGAAGTACTCTTTCGATCATCTACATTTCCAGCCCAGTCGGCATCGGAATATGCAGCCAAGTTAGGATTAGTATCAAAAGAATACCAAATACCATAAGACAACGTCCCACAGATATAACGAATGATGCGTTTAACCGCATGAAGATGAGTCTCTTTGGGACAAGACTGAAACCGAGCACAAACACCTACACTGAATGAGATATCAGGACGACTTGCCGTGAGATACAGCAAACTACCTATCATGCTACGGTATAAAGTATGTTCAACATCATTACCACTCGAATCTTTTCCTAACTTAGTGGTAGTGCTCATAGGAGTACGGGCATGTTTAGCACTTTCAAGACCAAACTTCTTAGTCAACTCTCTAGCATATTTAGATTGACAAATAAACAATCCATCATTAAGTTGACGAATTTGAAGACCTAGAAAGCAAGTGACTTCACCTACCATACTCATCTCAAATTCAGATTTCATCTCCTCTGAAAAATCATGAGCTAATTCACTTGAAGTAGACCCAAAAACAATGTCATCAACATAAACCTGGGCTACCACAAACACATTTCTGACAGTCCTAATGAACAAGGTACGGTCTACTCCCCCTCTAGAGAATCCCTTCTCCTCTAGTTAAGTGGTAAGTCTTTCATACCACGCCCTAGGAGCTTGCTTCAGACCATACAAAGCCTTTTTCAGCTTATAGACATGTCTAGGATAATGAGGATCCTCAAACCCTTTGGGTTGTTCAACAAAAGCTTCCTCCTTTAAGAAACCATTCAGAAAAGCACTTTTAACGTCCATTTGATATAGCTTAAACTTCAAATGACAAGCAATGGATAGTAAAAGTCTAACAGACTCAAGACGAGCCACAGGAGCAAAAGTTTCATCGAAGTTAATACCTTCCTCTTGGGTTTATCCTTGAGCTACTAACCTAGCCTTATTCCTAATTATGATACCACTTTCATCAGATTTATTCTTGAAAATCCACTTGGTACCAATGACATTTTTATCCGAAGGCCTAGGGACAAGATCCCACACATCATTCTTGGTGAATTGACCTAACTCTTCTTGCATAGCAAGAATCCAGTTTTCATCAGTTAGAGCCTCTTTCACATTTTTAGGTTCAAAGGAAGAGGTGTAGCAAAGATGATTTACCTCATTCTGAATTTGCCTACGAGTTCTCACACCTTCACTAACACTTCCAATAATGTCAGTGGATGAATGTCTCTTTTGAACCCAAGTAGGATTAGTAGGAGAGGATTGAGAATCAAGAAGTTGAACAGAATCATCCTCAACACTAGAAACATTTGGGGTGTCACATTCCTCATCAACAAATTGATCTTGAGGTGTGTTTTGACTATCATCTATAGTCACATTAATCGATTCCATGACAGTAGATGTCCTAAGATTAAAAACTCTGTAAGCCCTACTATTCATAGAATATCCTAAGAAAATCCCATCATCACTACGAGAGTCAAATTTCCCCAAATTTTCTCTATCTCTCAAGATGTAGCACTTACTTCCAAAAACACGAAAGTACTTAAGATTAGGCTTCTTGCCTTTCCACAACTCATAGGGAGTTTCAGAAGTACCGGGCCTCACATAAACACGATTAACAGTGTGACAAGCAGTGTTAACCGCTTCAGCCCAAAAGTGTTTAGCCACTTTATTCCCTAAGAGCATGACACGAGCCATCTCTTGAATAACTCTATTTTTCCTTTCAACAACTCCATTTTGTTGAGGAGTTTTAGGAGCAGAGAATTCGTGTTGTATTCCATGATCATCACAGAATTCAGCAAATTCGGAGTTTTCAAACTTACGACCATGATCACTTCTAAGTCTAAACACTTTTCCTATGGAGTTTCCTTTCTCATTTTGAGCCTTTAGGCAAATGGCCTTGAATTTATCAAAGGTTTCAGATTTATCTCTCAAAAAGGCCACCCAAGAATAATGAGTGAAGTCATCCACAACAACAAGAATATATCGTTTTCCACCTAGACTTTCTGTCCTCGTCGGACCCATTAAATCTACATGAACTAATTCCAAAGGTCTAGAAGTACTAACGACATTAGTCTTTTTATGAGACACACGAGTTTGTTTTCCCTTTTTACAAGGTCCACAAACACTAGAACTTGAAGACTTGGCTAGTTTAGGCACTCCATTGACAAGTTCTTTGTTTATCAACTTATCAAGATCTTTGAAATTCAAATGGCCTAACCGTTGATGCCACAGTTCAATATCATCAACTTTAGCACTGTTACACTTTACAGAAGTGTTAGCAAGTAAACCATAACAGTTATCAGAAGTCCTTTCACCTTGCATGATAATTTTACCATCTTCATTTAATACAGTGCATAAACATTTAGTAAAGTTGATAGCAAAGTTGTCATCACACAATTGACTTATACTTATTAGATTAGCCTTAAGACCATCAACATACAAAACATTTTCAAGCTTAGGAAAGCCTGGGGCTTGAAGAATTCCTTTCCCAACAATATTTGACTTACTCCCATCACCAAAAGTAACAGTCCCACCCTTACAAGAGTCAAGATGTACAAAGAGGGACTTGTCACCTGTCATATGCCTAGAGCACCCACTATCAAAGTACCACTGAGAAATATCTTGTGCGTGCAAAGCAGTGTATATGACCATACATCTCAGATTTGAAGATCTAACCCAAACTTCCTTAGTCTTAGAATTAGCTTTGTGGTTAGACACAACATTGGATTTTATCTTAGAACCATTAACCTCTTGACCCCTCCTCCAATTCATGCTTGAATTAGTCAATTTCTTGACTTCTTCATTTAACATTTGAGATTTTCTTAACAAAGCATCAATTTGACTTTTAACACTCCCATTATTATAACTTATGTAGTTCTTCTTGGGAAAAGTCATGAGCTTGTAACAATTAGGTCTAATATGTCCTTTGACACCACAATAGTGACAAATAGGAACAAATGAAGATTTGGGAGTAACATACCTACGAGAGGTAGGAGTAAATTGATTGGAAGATTTTCCTTTGTCAATCTTAGCTTTTGGAGCTTCGATGTGAACATTAGAGGTTTTAACCTCTTGAGAATTAAAACCTAAACCTTCTTTACCAGAATTACCCTTAACAGTACCCAACAGTTGATTGAGTTGATCGGATCTTTTGTCAAGTTTGATTCTAAGGTGACAAGCATTATCAAGTTCCAGTTTGAGATTGGCAATAAGAGAGAGATACTCTTTCTCTTTTTCAGACTTAAGTGAAAGCTCACTTTCCAAAGACTTAACCCTTTTTGTCAACACAGAGTTTTCTTTTTCAACACTAACAAGTTTTTCAGAAAAGGTAACTCCTTGACCTTTCAATTGACAAACACTTGATTCAAAAACAGTGATATCATGTTTCAATGAATCTCTTTCTTTAACAAGATTCTTGAGCTTAATGGCCAAATTAACATTTTTCTTCCTAAGTTTCATGGCATCATCAAACAATTCATCATATGCAGACTGAAGATTATCTTGTTCAAGAGCATGATTATCATCCTCTTCAGATTCTGAGGATACATTAGATTCAATTATGACAGAAGTCGATTCAACATTTCCATTAGACGACTCGCCTAATTCAACAGTAGTATTCAAGTCAACAGTAGACATAACAAAAGCAGTGAAATTTTCAAACTCTTCAACATCAATGTCTGATTCATTCACTTCTTCCTCATTGTCACTAAGAGTAGCACAATTAGCTTGATTTTTAGATCTATTCTTACTCTTTTCAGGACATTCAGCAGCTCTATGACCTTGTTTATGGCAATTAAAACATTCATTCCTAAAATTGGTCACAGGTTGAGATCTTTTGACAGTAGAGTTGGACGAAGATCCTGACTTGTTGAAATTTCCTTGTCTAGAGGGATTGCCCTTTTTAAACTTGAGATATTTTTTGAATTTTGTAAAAAGAGCAATATCCTCATCATCAACATTCAACTCATCATCAGAAATAGAATTATCTTCCTTAACAAACTTTAAGGCAATAGATTTAGACTTTTTAGATTGCCTCAAAGTCAATTCAAAAGCTTGAAGAGAACCACAAAGTTCATCTACTCTAATCAAGTCCACATCTTTGCTCTCCTCTATGGCAGTGATTTTGGGTTGAAATCTGTCAGGTAAAGACCTTAAGATTTTATTCACTACTACTTTGTTAGCAATAACCTCACCAAGATTAAAGGAGGTATTAACAATGTCATTCAACTTAGCATAGCAGTCAGAGAAAGATTCATGATCCTCCATTCTAAGTAATTCAAAGTTAGAAGTTAAAATCTGAATGCGAGATTTTCTAACTTGTCGAGTACCCTCATGGGTAACTTGCAAGACATCCCAAGCTTCTTTCGAAGTGGTGCATGTCATTATCCTACGATATTATGAACCAGATACACCATTAAAGATGGCGTAAAGACCTTTGTTATTCCAGCTACTCATTTCTAGGTCAGATTTATCCCATTCCTCAATAGGTTTGGGAACAATGACAGAATCTTTTAACACGGTAGGACGATTCCAACCAGATTCAACTAACATCCACACTCTATCATCAATAGACTTTAAGTGAATCATCATTTTAGATTTCCAATAAGCATAATTTAAACCTTCAAATAATGGGCGTCTTGAGTTTGAGCCACCTTCTTTCAAGAAATCCATCTCCTCAAAAATAGGAACACACTCAGATATTTAAACCTTACAAGTGAACCAGCTTTGATACTAATTGAAATTCTGAAGAAACTTTTTCTTAAATGAAAAGGTTACTTTTAATTACCCAACCATTAAAGCGTTCAGTAGACAGAATATGAAACATATACAATCACACAGAACAACACCAGATATACGAGGAAAACCCTAACGGGTAAAAAACCTCGGGAGCACAGAAATCACTATGAAAGAATAACCATAATACAAGAAAGGTAAAACTACCAACATCGACGCTTGAATACACAAACCAGTAGAATCCCTTTCTTTTAAAAGCAACCTGCGAGTCCACGCAGCCTTCACAGCATTTCCACCGTTTGAATCCACAAACCAAGCTCCACACACCGAAATCCACGATGCCAATGGAAATCCACCGTTCAACGGAACTCCACCGTTTATCAAACTCAAAGATTGAAGTTTTGTATAGCTAAGCTATAAGGAACTATGCATAAGGCGATAAAGGCAAGTCTAGAAGACTATGTATGCATAGTTGAAACAAGAATGAAGCAAAAAGCTAGAGAAAACCTAGGGTTTTACTTGGGAGCTTTTTCAAGAAACTTCACACACCCAAATAGACTAAGTATGGGGGTATTTATAGTGGCAGTGAGAACCTAGGGTTTCAAACAATTAAAAAGTGCAAGAAACCTCGAATTTTAGAAGAATTAGGTCACAAAATACGAGTGGATCGATCCTACAAAAATAGCCGGATCGATCCAAACTCCTCTGCCACTTGGATCGATCCGGGCACGAAAGCTGGATCGATCCAATTGTGCAGAACACAAATAGGATCGATCCTATATAAAATGCCGGATCGATCCAAAATGTGCCAAAGCCCAATTTTGAATTATTTTCACTGAAAAATGACCTATATGCACTTAAGGATCATTCCTAGGTGATTGAGGCAATTTGTATCACCTATGGTCATATGAACACCTTAGGTTCTAAGCCAAACTCACCTTCCTAGGAAATAAAATCAAAACGAATAGCATTCCAAGCTTGAGCAATTGAGAATTAACGAGAAGATGAGCTTCGTTCGAGCTTGATGCAGTCACAGATCTTTTAGGGATTACTGGCTTGAGATCAATCACAAACACTGGCTTTTGTCAGTCGAATTAGCCAACATATACATATGGTATACCTAACAGACTAGTACCATTCTTAGATGACTGATCTACTTCACGAGGCTTGGGAAGCCCATTCGAACTAAAACCCAGGAATGTATCTTTCTCAAACTGTCTCCATGAACGATAAAAGCCCCCTTGGGCTAGTGAAGGGTTGAGGGATTTCAATCAGACCTTGATCAATGAACCCTTGTACTATATTCCGCAATGAATCACATGATTTCGTGTCATGCCTAAAAGTGGCATGGTATTGCCAGTAAAGCTTCTTGGATCTTGGCTTGTATGGGGTAATGAGCCCACGGGCTTGATAGTAATGAAACATCTCAATTATGGAGGTAGGGAATGAAGGGTGAGGGCGGATAGGCTTATAGTGGACATAAGGGTCGGCATGGATGACATTGATATTTGCGGGTGGTGGGACTGCATGGGTAGGGAGTGGATTTTGGGTGACATTGGGTTGAGAAGGTGGGGAAATAGTCTTGTTGTCAATGAGGTCTTGGATTTCATGGCGAAGGCAGATACAACGATTAATATTGTGGCCTTTGGACTGATGGAAATGGCAATACTCATTCTCGTTGTAATTTTTGGGTAATGGGTTGGGCACAGGCCTGGGCTCCAAAGGTTGGAGCAAGCCTCGAGCTTTCAATTTCTCAAAGACTCGCTCCAATAGCATATGGAGTTCGGTAAATTTTCTGAATGGTTTATTTCCCAATGAAAAGGGTTGGGTGAATGGAGCAGGCTGAGATATGGCATTGACTTCGGTGGCCTTCCCATTGATGACAGGTCGGCGGCTTTTGTAGGCTTCATCGGCTCCGAGGGCTCCACTGCCTAGGGCGTCCTCCACTTGGGTACCAGTGGCGACCATGGCTCGGAAATTGGGAAGGTATTGGGAAAACAGGTGTTTGTGATACACTGGGAGCAAATTCTTCACCAACATACAGATTTGTTCTTCTTCCTCGAGTCGGTTAGGCATTTTGGAAGCCTTGGCCCTCCAATAAGTGATGAATGCAGAAAAAATTTCCTTAGGTTCTTGCTTAGTAGTCTCCAGATCTCTCCTAGTGACATCAACTTCTGTGTTATACCTGTAGTGATTACTGAACTCGGTGCATACATCCTCTCAAGTTTTCATTCTAGACTCATCCAGCGACAGAAACCATTTCAGAGGGATCCAGCTAGTGTCTCGTGGAATATTTGGGCTAGCAGGTCATCATCAGCCCCTCGAGGGTGCATGGCATACATCTTCAAATGGGTCTTAGGGCAACCCATCCCATCAAACTTCTCCAACTCAGGCATTCTAAAATAAGCGGGCATACGGGCTTTAGGGAACTGAGATAACGACGACATGTCCACTAGATCATCGGACTTCCTAATACCTCTCAAGGCCTCTTTCAGGGCTTCCACCTTACTACTCAATAATATGGGCTCAGTGAAATAGAATGTGAGGACTTTGGGCTCCTTTTCCAAATCAATGGGCTGAACAAAGTCTGTACCAGACTTGGCATGTTCAACAGGTACTTTGGGCTTAAGGAAACACTCCTCCTCATCAACGTTATCGAACAAAAGGTTGACATGGGCTCACATCTTATCCTCATCTCCTTTCTTATGGACCAACTCTTGGACTACTTTCAACAGTGCATCAATCTTTTCATCAGTTGCTTTCCCATTAGTTCCAACGACAGTAGGGGTATGATCTTCATGACTAGACATCTTTGGATCAACGGGTAAACTCTTCGAGATAAATAACCTACCACTAGAATCACGATGTCAAGCCAGAATGCTAGGAAAGAAACGGGAAAGGATTTGAATTAACTGAGAGCTTCCAGTGTGCAAAAGGATGAAAAAGGATAACAGACTACACACTCGCAAAAGCATTGGCTCAAAGCCCACACATCGATCTCACTTTCTCACATTCTACCCTATGAAGATGGGCCTAAAGCCCCGACAAGAATCTAATAAAAAACTCCTAAACTCACATTTCATTCTCATCATAAGCCTATACCTTCCATCCAAAGAGTATGGGCCGAAAGCCCACACTTCAAACTCACCTAAGGTCTATAAACGGACATCACTATTCAGACAGCATAACATTACCACGGGCCTAAGTCCAAAGATATGTAAGGCACTAAACCTTTATCAAGTACCTTAACTCTTTGGGGACATTTCCTTTAAGAGTTTAGGGCATTTCATAAAGTTTAGTCCTATAACCCAAGGTCCTAGTTGTTCTACACACTTCACAATCAAGGCTTAGACAAAATCGAGGGTAAATCCGGCAGCATAACATTACAATAGTGTGTGATCAGGCGATGTAGGGTATGTGTCCTAGAGACAATTTATATGGACTAATGCAAAGGGTAGCCTGAGTGTCCCTTACTCGCTTGGTCCAATCGATATACCTAACCACATGTGACATCAGGAATGCCGCTTGGGTCTAATAGTACGTGATTGCTCCATTTAATATACCCGAGGGTACATGGCAAGAAGAGTGATGGCTTTCGCATACATGGAACCCGAGAGTTAAAGAAACCGGGCCCAGGGCTAGGCTCATCGTTGGCTTTATCATACAACGATCCTAATCATGCAGAGTCAATGCACACACAATGCCAGTGGTTGATTTTATTAAATTAAGAAATTGAAAAGCCCAAGAACAATTAATTAGAGTTTAGCCCTCGACATCCCCAGTGGAGTCGCCAATCTGTGAACCCGCCACATTCGAGTCCCCTCCCTCCATTTGAAAGCTTTCTTTTTTATTTGGGATTGGATTCACTTATCATCGTGGATTAGTAGATAATTATCCTTCTCAATTTATCCTTCTCTTTTATCTACTTATTTATCCTTTTCAATTATCCATCTCTATTAATTATCCACTCAAGGTCATCCGATCCTAATTATCATTCTCTATTGTGGGAGTCCACTTAGATTGGGTTTTTGAAAAAGGAATGGATTTTGATAAAACAAAGAGTCGCCACCTTATTTTTAGGGAATAAGGAAACCAAAAAAAAAGAGTTTTATTTAAAATAAAACAATGACCCCATTTTTGGAAAAGCATGGTCTTTGAATCAAAGTTTGGATTCGGGGGGGGGCTAGGTTATGAGATGGGAAGGTTCCAAGACTCATCTTGTAGGCACCCATCTCACCCTAATTAAAGGTCTCTTAATTATTTTTGGGCTTTATCAAAATCTTATAAAAACAACCTATCATATCTAATCAACCAAAAAAAAATATGGATAATATTACATATATAATAATAGATAATAATAAAAAAATAATCACAATCCTAAAGACCTTAGAAGACTCACAGTCAACTTAAGATTGGACTTAGACCCTATTGGCGGCCTACGTACCTTGTCAGTTGCCTGAAAATAATCAAAGTCCACGTAGTTCGATCACCCTAGGACTCTCCTATTGTAATGAACTACATCATTTAAAAGTGTTCAACCTTATCTAAGATACTATCTTCGAGAGTTTTTATCCATTCAAAATTACTTTTCAAAATTATTTGATAATTAAAAGATTTCCAATGCATTTAGAATTTTTAAAAGATAGAACTTATCTTCTAGAAGTAAACTTCAATTTAAACTTCCTTTTTTTTAAATCATTATCCATGGAATTTCATTCCAAAAATCATTTCTTTTTCAAAGAAATTATTTTTAATATAAACTCTTTTAAAAGATTCCTATTTCATGAGATAACCATTTGATAAATCAATCATTTTTAACAAAAATCATTTTTTTTAAATCTCTCTCGAAGATAGACTCTTAGACTCGATCAACTACTTGAATTTGAATGCAACTCTTACAACAAAGAAAAGTCCTAGGGAAGGTCAAGTGACCTTCCTAAACCTAGGGTCTCTATCTAATCCTAAGTTAATCTAATGTCCTATCATACTAATTTAATGCATGCTAAATAAACAAACATAATATTAACCCTACAATGCATGAAAAATGCCCTAAATGCATACTAATTTAACTATGTGAACCTAGGCATATTTTTATGTTAGTTTGGATCCTAAAAATGGTTTTTTAATCCATTTTAAGGTTACTTTAAACCTTGGACAGATTTATATGTAACCAAAAAGAGGATTTAAAACCCAAAATATAATAAATAAAAGAAGTGTAAATGTCCTAATATGCAACCTAATATGATATACTAAAATAATCATGTATCATGTTTGAAAACACCAATTTTAAACAAAAAGGGAAGGGACTTACCTTAGCTTGTTCCCTCGAACATATTTCATATGATATTTCAAACATTAAACATAAATACAAATGATATAAACAAACCTAAACATGTTCCTATTGACTTATACTAATTTAACATACTCAAACTAACTATCCTTAAAAAATCATAAATGCAGAAAATCTATATGCTAACCTATATGCAACTAATCCTAACCTTTGAATACCCAACTTAGGTACCCATCCCTAACATGGCATAAAAGAAAAAGAAGTATGAAAAAGAATTTAAAACAAACTTCACAATTATACTAACCTTTTTTGCTTCCTTCTCCCTTGCTCCTAGCTCCTTCTTCAAACTCCAAGGACTCCAAGGACTTCAAAGATGCAACTAAAGTTGCTTAGGGGGTTGGTGTAATGCCTTGAGGCTTTACTCTACCAATTTGGCTCTTTAAACGATCGTGATTTGATTTTCTTTGTTTTAAGAAGTGTTTAAAGTGAAAATGCATTGACTAAAGTCAAGTTGTTAGGGAAAAGTCAACTGATTAGCTGTTTATGGCCTACCAGGCCCAAATTAGGGTTTTGAAATATGCTAACCAATCATTCTAAAAATCATTTCTTCTTCTTGAAACAAGTTTTAAAACATTTTAAGAAAGTGTTTTGAAGCCTTTGAAGGCTTTGGTTTGATAAAAAGATCGAATTTCGG
Source organism: Hamamelis virginiana (assembly GCA_017140935.1). Lineage (NCBI taxonomy): Eukaryota > Viridiplantae > Streptophyta > Magnoliopsida > Saxifragales > Hamamelidaceae > Hamamelis > Hamamelis virginiana. The sequence goes on from JAESVK010000811.1 coordinate 1,183,080, forward strand.
TCGTTCTCGGTCAAAACCCTAATTTGAGCTTAAAAAGGCCCCTGGGCCTTAAGAGCCAAACATGAGCCAGGAGGCTCACCAGTCCTTGCCACTGATCAACTTAACTACCAAACACACCCTAAATATCTATGCCAAAGCCTCGAGACCACTCGGGACAAGATCAACAGTCATTTAGGGCTTTTGTGATTCAAAGGATAGTACTGCCCTTCAAGTCACAAAAGGTCTTATTTCCTATCAAGCCTGGCTCAGAATGCCGTGAAATTTAACAGGGATATTCCTAGACTCTCTAAAATCCTAATGCAAAAAGAACCGAATCAATCCGGCCTAAAAACCTATATGTGATAATGACCTCTATCTAACTGCTTACAAGGGTAAAACTGGCAACTTAGGGTATTAACACCCTATTTCTCCTCAAAACACAGGCAAACATTCATGACCTTTCTCATGGTCAAAAATGGATGTCTACAATATGTAACCCATGTTCGGATTATTTCTTTGCAATAAAGTTGCAGTTGAAAGATTGTGCCAGTCTATTGTTGTTTTCAGCATCAAATTTTAAAAACAACTAGCCGATCATCCCTGGGGAGGAGATAAGATGGGGGCAATTGGGGCAAATGCCCCCACTCAAATTTCAAATTTTCTAAGAGATTCCAACAAATTAGTAGCAGATTAAACTAGGGTTCCGACATTTCAACTTAAGGTTTTTAGCCATCGAATGGTACAAATGTTGACCTTGAACTTAATTAATGCAACACCTCCAAACTTCCTTTTTTTACCCAAATGCTTGAGACTTGTTGATCTCTCTCACAACAACTTGGGGTTGATTATTCAAGAACTATACAAAATTGGAAAATTTTTACCTAAAATATAGATGCTTCGCCAACTCATTCCAATCCCAACATTTTAACAATAGATATCTCAAACATTAAAGTAGAAGGACAAATTCAACAAATATCGGTTCCATCTTTCTAAATTTATCAATCTTCAACATGTCTAGAAATGTGTTTGAAGGAAGCATCCCTTGTTTGGTGAAATGATCTATGAGATCATTAGAAATTTATACATATTCAACAATCACTTGAGAGGAGGAATACTAGAGCACTTGACCATGGGTAGCTTGTCTTTAATGAATTTTCAAACTATCAAACAATAACTCGTATGGGAAAATGTTTCCTAAACATGTTAACCATACTTACTTAAATTTTTTATATTTGAATGGCAACAACTTCATTGGAGAGATTCCAGATAGCTTGCCTATTAATGGTGATTGGCTATGATATCAATAATAAACATCTTTTTGTAAGTAGTATGCCCTAATAGCCAATCTCATTGGTGTAATTTGGGATATAAACTTGATTCATGTATTATTGTTATTGATTAATAATATGGGCTTTTGATTAACATGTCTTATACTGTTAATATGTTCATGATAAGTCCTTAGAAAGAATGTCAATATAAGAACTCAAAAGTTGAGATAAGGAGACTTATATTGTTAAAGACTTCTTTCTTAAATATTCTTAGTCATAGGATTATTTATTGGGCATTAATAATTCGGATAGACTAGCACAGGTTATGTCTGCTCAATATGGAGAATAACCAGTCTCAAGTCATTTGTGTAATGACACTGGGGCAAACCTGTAGGTGCTTGTTTGAGAACAAGTACACTGAATATGATCATTGAATGAGTTTGTTGAATGGAGTTTTACTTGCATGTCAAACAACAACTCAGAGTTACAATGATGCAAGTGACCCTTAGACCTGAGGCACCTTAGATGTCCTATGTTAGGGATGTTAGGGTTTGATAGTATAATGTACATATACTAACTATGGAATTTGTATAAGTACTCATTGGCCCTAGTAGACCTATCATGGGGACATATTAGTGTACAACAAGGAATCTATCACTTTCAGTAAAGAAAGGGAATGCCTTGTATTATTCTCAAAGATATAATTCATAGAGGTCTTTGGCCAAAGCAGTTGGGAATAAGAAAGTGTTTCTTAAGTATCCCATGATTGAATTGATATTTTGAGAATCACATACAAGATGTTAAATTAGGGTTTTTGACATATTATCCATACCCAACTAATTTAACTGAGGCATTGTTTGATAGAAGGATTGAATTATATCTTAATTGTAACTGAAGGGTTCACTATGTTATGATAAACCTTCACACAACCTAGGGTGTGTCTTGACATATTGCTAGATGTCGCTCAGGACTAGTAGAGGCCCAAGAGAAATTTATTTCTCAAAGGGAAATTAGAAGAGTTCTAATTTGAACCGAAATAAAAGTAGTTTTATTTCAAGGATAAATTACTTATCTTATATACCTACTACAAGGTAGTTGTGAACCCAAGAGGTCACACACATATAGGTGGTAGCTTCATTTAAAAGAGAAGAGAGGATAAAATTATAATTAAAAGTTAATTATAATTGATTAAAAATAATAAGAGTTATTATTTGCAATTAATATTCAAATAAGGAATTTTGGAATAAGGTTTTCCTTAATTTGAAATTTGAATTAAGTGGGACAAGGGAGCTAGCACTCCATATTATAAAGAGCATAGGGAGGGCCGGCCATCACTAGTGATTTGTGGAATTAGGGTTTTGAGAAAACTCTAGCCACCCTAGCCGCCACTCTTGCTCTCCCACTCTCTCATTCTCTTGAAGCTTCATCTAGTGTGGATTACTCTTGGAGGCTCTCATCCTTTTGGGGCTGCACCTTCTCTTTAATCCATCTTAAGGCTATCAATGTAAGTGTTTACATTTATTTAAGGTTTTGTTTTAGCTTATACAATGAATCATGTGATCTTGGTTCATTGGTTTCCATGGAAAAATTTTATTCCGCATGTTATCATGGATTCCTTTCACTGGTATCAGAGCCGATCATGGCTGGCATTGTATAAGCTTTTATATGGTGGATTTAACATTCTTTAAACCTAAGTGGCTGGGATTTTAATCCCAAACCCTAACCCTAGGTATGGCCATGAGAGTGGCGGCTACTAGGGTTTTGGTTTCTCCATCTCTATTCTCTTTATTTCTTTTTGTTTTAATCAAGAGTTGATTACATATTTGATTGTAATGTTTTATACTTGATTTAACATTATAATACATGTGTTTAAGAAACAAAACAATCAAAATAAAAGAGGAGGCCGAAATCCCCATTGTTGGGGGTGGCGGCTACTAGGGTTTCAAATAGGATTCTTTTTGGTTTTGTTAAAAACTGAAAGTTTTGGGGCTGGTTTTGAACGATTCATGACCATATATGTTTAGTACATTATCCAAGCATCATGTATATTTAATTTCATGAATTTTGCAGTAGATTTGATGACTCAAATAATTTTTTGAAGTTGAAAATAGTTGCTGCACAGAATTTTCCAGCAACACTGTCTTTCAAAAATAAATCTTGAAACATATTTTCGAATGATTTTTCATGAGCCACCATGCTTCAATTCACTAATACATTGATTGTAGTTCATGTTAGAATGGTTCTTTCATGAAAAATCAATCATATATGGTCACACTAAGATTTTTGGGATTGGTTATCATATTATCATATGTGCTGGAATTTTTCAATATGTTGAAAATTGCAATCTTTTTAATACTTAGTGTTTTGATTTAATTAGCCCCATGTTACCACTGTGTTAGGGACTTGATAAGGTTTTTATTAAAACCCTAAAGTAGTCATGAAAGCCTCTTTAAGGGCTGTTCATAAAACCCTAAGTTTTGGTAACCCATAAATTGTTTTAGGCAAAAGTTTAGAACTTGTTTCCTATTTCAATTTTGTCAAATATTATTTCTGATATCCCCATGGTTTTGTTATTTTTATTATTGATGAAAATATGTCTTAAAGTGTTTAAAATAGTAGGGGATGATTAAAAATTAATTTTGATGATTTAATCAAATTAGGGTTTCTATTTTGGTCTCTTGACTACAATAGTTTCTATTTTGATTTTCAAAGTTGTTTGATTTTTAAATGAGATTTAAAATGATGTAGCCACTGTTTTAATGAGATTAAAACATTATAATATTCATGAGATGAATATTTTAAGGTTTTTTTATTAATATTAGTTGCCATATATACCTTGCTTATGCCTTATATTCTTGCAATGTGATTGTTAATCAATGACATTGTTGAAATGGATTGATTATGGACTTAAGACCAAACTAATTGGATGTGATTGGCCGCATATGGATGTGATTTAGGGGCTGTTATTTATTTATTTAAATGGGTTGTAATTTAATTTGGGCTTGCATGCCTCTTCTCTTTATGTATTCTTTTTATTTAAATGTACTTATCAAGAATGGAGGCTTGGAGCATGGAGAGGCACAAGAGGAGCATGGAGGACTATGGAGCTTATGGAAAACTTCATAGATGCATGTTTAGGATTTTCTCAATTTCATTTACGATCACCATATTACCTTCCTACACCCTTAAATAAAGTTCATAATCAATTCAAGAGCCTATTTATGAAATGAATGCTAAAGGCTCACCGTGTTAATTATTATTATATGTCTATGGATTAAATGTAATACATGAGACTCATCACTACTCGTGATTTTAAAAGTTAAAAGTTTTTAAAAGGAGATAGTGGGAGCATCTACTATTACATTTATAAGACTAATAATAATAATAACATGTTTTATGTATGTGATGCATATTTTATGTATGTGACGCATGTTTAGTTTAATATGATGAGACCTTAAATCCCCTTAAAGATTAATATTAAGTTATTATGAAGGAATATTAAGAATATTCTATCATAGCCTTCCACCATTATAGAATAAATGAAAACTTTGGTATAGACATTCTGGCTACAGATATGTGGGAGCATGTCTTTATTAGGGTTTTGTAGACATCCATTTTTGACCATGAGTATGGTCATGAATGGTTGCCTTTGATTTGAGGTGAAATAGGGTATCAAAACCCTAAGTTCCCAGTTTTACCCTTTGTGGGTAATTAGGTAGAGGTCATTATCACATTTGCGTTTTTAGGTTAGGTTGAGTCGGTTCTTTTTGCATTAGGTTTTTAGAGAGTCTAGGAACATCCCTGCAAATTTTCATGACATTCTGAGCCAGGCTTGATAGAAAATAAGGCCTTTTGTGACTGAAGGGCAGTTTGGTCCTTTAAATCACAAAAGCCCTAAATGACTGTCGATCTTGTCTCGAATGGTCTCGAGGCTTTGGCATAGATATTCAAAGTGTGTTTGGTAGCTAAGTTGATCAATGGCGAGGTCTGTGGAGCTTTCTGGCTCATGATTGGCTCTTGAAGCTCGAGAGGCCCTTTCAAAGCCCAAATTAGGTTTCGACCGGAAGCGACCGGGATTCGATATTTTTATCAAACCAAAGCCTTCAAAGGCTTCAAAACACTTTCCTAAAACATTTTAAAAAAAATTTCAAGAAAAATAAATGATTTCGAAAGCAATCGGTTAGCAAATTTCAAAACCCTAATTTGGGCCCGGCAGGCCCTAAACAGCTAATCGGTCGACTTTTTCCTAAACCTTTGACCTCGGTCAATGCATTTTCACTTCAAACACTTCTTAAAACATGGAGAATCGAATCACGATCGTTTCAGCGCTTGAATCGTCAAATTTGGACTTAAAACAGGCCCGAAAAGCCGAAACCGGGTCAAAACGGGCTGAGTTAGGTCAACACATGCCAAAAATAGCATGGAGGACCGATGGCCGTCCACCTAGGGACGGCCAACCGTCCATGAGGGATGGCCAACCGTCCTAGGGTGGATGGTTGTCGATCCCCTCACCCAATAACTGCTCTGTTTCAGTGTTTTTTCTGCCCGGGACTCTTCCAAGCCCTGCCATGTGTCTAATTCGGCCATGGGGACTTTTGGATGAGTATGAACACCTTGGAAGACTGATTTTGAGCCCTTGGATCATTTCTAGGAGATTTAAACTCAGCCATTGATCAAACCCAGGCCTCTCTATAAATAGAGGGCCCTGAAATCAGTTTCAACACACAGAATAAGCT
>JAESVK010000811.1:1214062-1224987 GCA_017140935.1 Hamamelis virginiana
AAAATACATATCCTAATGGTAAGTGGTCATTAAATTAATTTAAAGACTAGTACTTAATGGATTATATATATATGTGTGTGTGTGTGTCTGTGTGTGTGTGTGTGTGTGTGTGAGGGATACTGCATTTTAACTAAAATCAATTAAATCAACTAAGACCCTTGAGTCATTGGATTAGAATCTTGAGATGAATCATGCATTAAGCAAATGAAAATTCACGGGCTTGTGCTCTTAGCTGATTTTAGTTAAAATGAGGTATAGCTAATAAGATCAGGACTATATATATAAAGCCTGGAAAAAGCACAAAAGAATCAAATTCATGAATTCTATTGGGCTCTAAAGTGCCAATCCAAGCATGCTCAAAAACTCCTTCAAAATGAACACAATTGTCTTAACATTCATGAAATTGGTTACACAATTTCACATATAAAATATTATATAGGATATAAGGTCATAAGGTCATACTACAATAAACAGAAAGACTTCACCAAGGAAGATTAGGGACAAAAAAAAAAGTAAGTTTTCCAGCCTAAATCACTCTCATTAACAAAAGATCTTAGCAGCGAGAAATTAAACCATAGATTTGACTGCTAGTCACTCAAAAAAATGAGGAAAATAAACAAATAAAATTGTAATTATATATATATATATATATAGAGAGAGAGAGAGAGAGAGCAGGATTAGACAACAAAATCTTCATCCGATTCATCTTGCTCATCATCCGATTCATCAACAAATGGACCATTTCCACGCAACATATTCAAAATCTGCTCCCAACCTCTCATACGTCCCAGCTCCTCAGTTGGTAAAGTGAGCACACCAGAGGTTGCACAGGGCTCCTCATCAGAAAGTCTTGGCGGGGTGTAATTCTGAGCCTCTGGGTGGTACTTCAAAAACAATTTTCCAGAAGGTTGGAGGATTTGGACATCAAAAGCAGGCGACAATGGCTGCCCCATAACTTGAACATGAGACACACTGCAACATGCAAATGAAGTCCATAATAATTTAAAACTTAATTACGACATTGACATCCAACATACATACATACATACATACATACATATATATATATATATATATATATATATATATATATATATATAGAGAGAGAGAGAGAGAGAGAGAGAGAGAGAAAGACATTAAAGTGGGAATATGCATGGGATTAATCCCTCATCATCTGTTACTCACAGCCCAAGGCCTAACAAATTGCATATGATTTTCCAAAAGTAAGGTAAGTGAATTTTCTGCCATAAATCAGGATTTAAAGTAGAAGAAACCAACCAAGCAGCCTACTGGGTGGCGCTGTATCAGCCCGTCAAAATAAATTCCCATCATAATGGATGTCCTATCTTCCCCTCAAGCTCCTCTTGTCCATCCTGTCTAGAGAGATATTTTCCTCCCCTCTCTTAGGGTTATTTTGTTTATTTTGGTTTATATTGTCCAAAAACATTATATTTAAAAATAAAAAAATAAAAAAGGAAGAAAAAAAAAAGTGTGGTTATATTCTTCAAACCCATATCATATTATCAAGTAACCTGTCTTGTTTTGCTGAGAATTTACTAGAATACTCGTTTCAGTGTTACCTCTAAGTTCATTGAACACTTCCTTTACCTCACATACTTATTTCAGAGCTAAATCACGGCTTGACCACTTGACTTTCTTTCAAGCCCCTTTATGATCATTAGTAAGATGGGGCACTTGAGCCAGCCTGTGATGCAGCGATGCTAGGATGACCCTCAAAAAATATTGCTTAAACAAATAATCAATTAAATATGTTTTATCAAACCTAAGTTTTACAATCCATTTGCTCAGAAATGTTTTCAAAGCAAACAGCATGTACCATATTGGTCCCAGCTACTCGCGTAGTTCAAAGTTCAAACCAAAGTTGCAACCTGAATCTGTAACCTCAAGTCAACTAAGCCTAATCTATATATACTATATCTATACAATTTGTTTTTGAGGTCAACTAAGCCTTATCAATATATACTATATCTATACATTTTGTTTTTGCTCTGAAATGTTTTCACAATTTTCAAATTTTTATGAGAACAAGGGAACAAGCTTTGACCTGCTATGTCTCTGGACATCTTAAAGACTTGCCTAGTGACTTGGGCGTTTTAAACTATCGCATTTGATAACAAGGGACATCCATGGGATGAGATATGATTAGTTGTATTCTTTATCCGATAATCCACCAACCAGTCACCCTACAGATAATTTTCTCAAGATTCTTAAAAGGACACCATAAAGGTTACCCATAATAATAAACAACGGAAAACCCCTAAACTCTTTAGTAACCGAAGCTCAAAAAGACCCTAAAAATCGAACAAACCATTCACACAATCACAATTATCATAAAAATTCCTCACATTCCTTTCCGACCAAATAACCCATAGAATAGCAAGCACCACACATCTCCCTAATAACAAAGCTCTTTTAGAAGACCCAAAAAAACAATACTCTATTTGCAGCATAGCAGAAACAGAAACTAGAGCCACCCAACACAAATCCACAAGCTTAAACAACCTCTGCCACAAAGCAAAAGCCAAAGGACGATGCAAAAATAGATGATCTAAGCTCCCTCCCTCTCCTACACATAATGCGCCATTGGGGAGCAAGAAACAAACCAGGATTCCTACTTTGTAACAAGTCATTGGTATTGATCTTCTAATGGGCCACAAACCAAGCGAACACCTAAAATTTAATAGGCACTTTAGCTTTCCAAATCAACTTACAAGGACCAAAATTAGGAACCGAAGGATCATTACATAGAATGAGAGGAAGATTGGAGAAACGGAATATCAACATTAATTAATCCCATCCCACTTTGAACGCCAATGCTACCATTCACATCCAACAATATATCTTGGTCCTTATCCTTTGATTTATCGCTCAAAAGTGCCTTATCAAGTTCAAATGAAGTGCTAGGACCATGTAAATCAGAAATGCATGCCTTTGAAATTTGCTGAAAATCTGATACCGGTTCCTCATTAAACAGCTCCCTCATAGCTTCACCAGCCAACTCCCCTGAAGCACCATATAACCCCTCTTCAATTGATTCAGAGACGTGATTCCTCCCTAGATACCGACTAAGAGGCAGACGAAGAGGATGAATCATACTCTGTTTCAGTCGAAGCTTCATCTAAAAAATATTCATTCCGAATATTAAATAATCCATCCTCTACAACTTCTGTTATTTTAGCATCTTCTCTTGATAAGTACTCTAGCATTTCTTCACGCTAACCATCCACACAAGTTATACAGGCAATGTCCTCTTCATCTCACCTACCTAATAGATAATCAATACAACTAAATCTATTTCACCATTGAATAGAAAATAACATAACCTATTTGACCTCCTTTTAAATATGCCCACAAATATCATCCATGACCAAAGCAAAGTAATAATACTAATGTAAAGTTTTTCCTTATGCTAGCAAGTTTGTACATACACTTCTCCCCATCTGTTGTACCCATCTCTAGTAATAAATTTAGCCCCACTTAACTGCCTTATTAACTTTCTTTCTAGCTAACTTATATATTTCCTCAAATCTAAATAAATCTGCTCATTCTTTTCTTTTCCTTTTTTTTTTTTTTTTCAGTCAAAGTGGGGCCCAAGGCCCGTTACAAATGAATTACTCTAGGCAAGCTTAGCCCAGTACATCTCCATGTAGGAGTTGATTGAGAGCAAAGGGAACAACATGCATAGTGGTCAGGCCTAATGGAGAGTGTAGGCTATGATTAGCAAGCCAATCGGCACAAAAGTTGGCTTCCTAGTAGAGATGTTGCAAAAGGCACTGCCACGGCCTCCTGAGAAAACTACAGCAAGCTTCAACAAGGGACCTGAAGGGTGCATGACTGAAGTTGCCTATCTAATAGGTGAATCTCCTCTTTCTGCTCTGGCTACCCATTCCACCATTCTTTTGATAATAGCCACAATCTAATAGATTCACCAAGAACCTCCTTCGCAACCCTTTTAGTACAAATGTACAACTAGCCTTCTCATTTAGAGAATGTTTGTCTCTTCATTAGGTTTCAATTTTCTTCATAACATATTTCATCTTTAAATAATTTCAGTTTTCTTCTTTTTTTCTCCTTTCAAATATCACCAACTATCTTTTGGATGCCTGTTTCACCTTTTTTTTTTTTATTAAGTAAAGGCCCATTTGGATAACCTTTTACTTTCCATTATTTTACTTTTAAAAGTCAGAAAAAAAAAAAAAAATTTGTAAAAAATTTTGGTAGTTACATTTAAAAGTTGAGGTAGTAAGAAATTCTTGAAACTCAACTTTTAAAAGTAAAAAACTTTCAATTTTCTACTTTTTAAGTAGAAAAACAGGAAGTACAAGCCTATACAAACAGGCCCTAAAAGTATGTATTTCATTGGGGAAAAAAATCAAAAGGCAAACACCACTTTACATGCGAGGTATTCAAAGAAAAACAAAACCCCAACGAGCTAGAGATTTGAGAAAATCCTGGAAAGTGATCCAGCTCTCAAAAGCCTCCTGCCATTTCCACTGAAAAGGGAGCTAGCTATTCTATTTTTCAACCCTTCTATCAAGCTCTCTAAACAATAAAATATCCCACTATTTCTTTCTTGCCACCACAACCCAATTAGGCATTCCCATTTCCAACCCTACATAAAACCATGCATGGCTCTAAACATTATATAGCCACAAGCTCAATGATAAAAGCTTGTTGGAAAAATATTGACATTGTTCTAGCACGGTTGTGAATCTAACTAAGGAAATTAGGATGTTAATAGGCTGATGAATCCTCTTATAGAATTACGAATGAATAACACATTCATTTTAAAGGAAAAGATACTAGAAGGGACAAACCATATATAGAATAAGCCATCCATTTCTTGTTTCTGAACCCTACCCAACAACTCAATCTGCAAAATTCCACCAATGCAAAGAACAGGTTCTGGTAGCTTGAACTTCTGCAAGCGATTTTCCTGTTTGAGGGAAAATCAGGTGAGCAGTTAACTATTTTAAGATGAGCATAATAGAATGGCTAAAAAAAATGAATTGCTTTGATATTCAGATATATAGCTGTTAAACAGACATTTATAGGGATAAAAAACAACAATTGTATAAGTTGCAATGAAAAGCTTCAATTGGGGTGACTAAATTTTTTTTTCCCCAGATTGATTGTGGTGTTATTGATATCTTCTCAGTCACACTGAACTGACTATTTAGATTTTAACCACAGTTTTCTTCGAGATTGTTAAGACTAAGAGCTTGCTGATCGAGCATGTAAAAGCTATAACAGAAGAATGCCAGACAGTTTTAACAAGAAAACAACACAATTTCATGCTACAATCAAGAAAACAGAAGGCCATACTTTGTTGGAAAAGCTTTCTATTTTCCATTTTTCTTTTAGAATAAAGGTGAGGGTGGGAGAAGGACAGGTGTTGCCAAGACAATGCCTGCAAAACATTGTTCTTCTTCTCCATCTTAAGCTTCTTAATGGTTGTAACAAAACAGATAAAGCCACAATATCAGGAGATATCCCACTCCCAAATATAAAAGGAGAGACGAAATAGAAACTAGCAACACTCAGATACTAGAACTCACTTGAGCCATTGGAAAGTCCTGCGAAGTGTAAGTCCATATGAACTTGTCATCAGCAGACTGCTGGCATGGTATACCCATGGCATCAGCCTCTAGATCCATTCGATGACCCATTCGAAATCGCACAGATTTTGCCGAGTATATAGGAGAGCCCCACTGAAAAAAAGCTGGATGGAGAAACACTTTACCATCAGCAAAATGCACTTAAAATAGTTCATAATGAATAGGAAGCGTACACAAGTATTTGTGGGAATATCAGAACAATAACCTTGGAAAGGTTGTATGTTGATTTCAGTAATAACACACAAATCGGCAACCAGTTCATATATTAGTGTTTCAGGCACTTCAGGATCACTTTGTCCTTTACTTGACCAATATGAAGCTCTCTCATCAATTCTGTCTCTTGCTTCCAGAGTATTAGCAACGCTTTCTTCTGGATCATTGTCAGTGCTGGAGGCACTAATTGCCAATAAAATACAATTCCTTACAGCAAGTGATTTAAAACCTCGAGCTAAAAGAGCATAGACCCTGTGGTCCCTCTCCAAACTTTCCCATTCCATGGAACTGCTAGACCCAACATCTACAGGATTTTTCATTCTGCAGCTTAATTCAACCACACGAGCAACACTAGATAATTGAGGAAACATTCTCAAGCACAGTTGCTTAAAAAGACCATTTGCAATCACTGCAGAACATCTAAAACTGTATCAGGATCTTTCAGAAAAAACCTAACAAGGCCAAATCTTAAAAATATAAAGAATGTCTTTTTACATATTTCCGTTTTCTTTGCAACTTAACAGCATTTTCTTTATTTCTTTTTTCCTTATTTCTCAACAGCTTAATTCAGTGATTTATTTTTTTCCTTTATTTCTTAACAGCTTAATTCGGCGTTTTCTTTTTCCCTTTATATCTTAACAGCTTACTTCATTGTTTTCTTTTTTCTTTGTATCAGTATTCAGTACTCTAAAAGCAATTCCCCACTTCATCCACACAGCTCAATTTTTTTTTTTTTTTTTTTTTTGTTTTTTTGACAAGCAACAACTATTTATCAATAAAAAGAAAAGAAAAAGGACAATGTGTCCTACTTACAAAGAAAAGCAAAAAACTAAACAAGAAAAAGAACAAATCAATGCCAACAGGGTCTATGAAATGTAGGAACAAACGTGGAGAAACAGAAATGATAATAATAATATCCCTAAAATCGAATTAAATAAACTTACTTCTACAAATTACATTTTGATAAATTAAGGACACTATAAACAATAGCACCAACCATGATTCAAGATTCATCATCGCAGTCAGGCTCTACAAGGTCTACACAATCATCTAAATCAGAGGCATTATGAAGTTAGAAAGTCAAAACTGGACATGGGAGTCTAAAAAACACAACAGAACATTTACTCTTCCATTGAGAAATATCCAACCATTAAAATGGGTTACTTTTGTAAATTAACTATGACATGCATGGAAACAATAATGTATATCTGCCAAACTTACCAAAATGATGCCAAGACCGTGACACTGAACTAACAAGGACAAGATCAGATGGATCGTCCAACAACATGAAAACCTTTATTGAAATGTCAGGGTCAAGCCAGTTCAAGAAATCCATACAAGCCTCCATTTGAAGCAATTCACCAGAATTATCAGCAAACCCCGGAAAAATGTTTGGCCCACTTACCTGTTCACATCCTGAAATACAAAATTAAGGCACATAAGAAACAGAATATGAAAATTCATACATAACCAAAAATAACAAAGAAAAAATTCACAAAACAAGAATTTTATAGGTGTGATCACATTCCTCTCATCCATGAATCAAAGTTACAAGTAACCACAGGTTCCTCCTATAACTATTCAACCACATTAAATATATCCATAGATTTAGGCAGGGACGAAGCTACCAAGGGTTGAGTGCCACCCCTGAAATCTTTTTAAAAATTAATTATACCTTATATTTTTTTAACAAATTTAATCTTGCCTCCCCTCATCCCCTGATTTTTTTTAACCCTCTTATGCTTTACCCTCCCTATAAAAGGCAAAAACCCACCCTAATTTACGTTGCACCCCCTACTTCACCTTTTCACGCAATCTCTGTGAGGCTGGATTACCTGCATGGCTGCATGTTAGCGGCTGCACCACTACAGATTTGGATTTGCTCTTGATCTAAGGTTAGATCAACGCCTATTGATCAACTGCTACGATGCCTCAATATAATGATTTGAGGAAATCTAAAGGTCTTCATTTGTTTGTCTTGATTTGAGTACTAAAGGACAAAGCTTTTTTAGCAATAATCCTATATTTCTCACTCACTTTTTGAAGAATAATCATGGTGATCCAACAATTTTTTTTTTTTTTTTTTTTAATTTTGGTTTTCAAAAAATTTTTTTTTTTTTTTTTTTAAATTGTCATTGTGAAAAAATGTGATTATTTTGTTCTTCAAAATATCATCATTTTTTCATGATCAGTTTTTTCAGAAATTGATTGTTGAATCACTATGATTTTTTATAGGCTTGACGTACATAAGAGGGGCCTCTGGTCCAAGGGTCAGATTTCAAATTTTGTTTTGCAATTGACCACATGAAGGTCTATTAGCATTTATGTAATTTTGTTATTTCTAAATTTGGCTCTGATATAAAGTTTTTCTACTGGTTGTTATGTCTTAGTGTAGGCTTTACCACACTAGATGGGTCAAAATGGGTGTTGATCTAGCATTGATCAACAACAAATCCAAATCCCATTGCTAAACACCTATGGCAATGGGCAACACAGGAGAATTGATTGCGTAACAAAATGGGAGATCAATTCATAAATGATAACTTGATTGTTTTTATTAAGAGATGAGAATTTAATAGTGTTGCTAATGAAGCCATCATACAATGTTTTCAAAGGATGGGGTCCCATCGAGGATAATTGTAAATGTAAAGAATTGAAATATGGTTTATCAAATATCAATGAAATATAATTTTTGCAATTTTTTTTACCTCAATCTAATGAGGGAAAAAAAAGTTCTTGATTTTTTGAATTTGATAAACTATTAACAACTAATTAAAGTTCGCCTCCCCTCACTTGAATTCCTAGCTTCGCCCCTGGATTTAGGTATATGTATATGTATATATGTGTGTATACATATGTGAGTGTATAAAACAAAGTCATGAAAACTAAAAGCATGAAAATTTCCAACATATAAATTAAGAGGTTCACAAATTATTGAATCATGTTGAAACAAATAAAAATCCACTTAAAAAACAAAGCAATTTGATAGGTTTCATCAAAATGCTCTCAAGCAGTCAAGCAGGACATGAAACATGACATAAATTACATTTTCCTCCTAAACTATTCAACAGCATCGAAACCCGTATGCAGCATGCATGCACATTAAAAAACAAACAAACAAACAAACAAACACTCTGGCATAAGCAGAATTAGAGTGGGGGGAAAAAGTTAATTATTCAACAATTTGAATTAGTTATCAATTTTACACCAAATAGAAAACATATTCAGGGCAAAATCGTATAATTTAAAAAAAAAAAAAAAAAAAGGCTTTAAAAAAGGACCCTCAACTTCATAAATAATAATAATAATTTATTTTTAAAAAATAAAATTAAAAAAATAAACCTTTCATTTCGGATTCAAAATTTCAAACAATGAAACCCGGATATATATATAAAAAAAAAAAACATGCAAGGGATTCAAGCAATTAAACATAAATAATACAAACGGAAAAAGACATCAGGAGAAAAAACAAGAAGAAGAAGCTAAAAAGTATAAGAGAGAGACTTTAAATAAGTTTATGCTTATATATATATATATATATATATATATATATATATATATATAGAGAGAGAGAGAGAGAGAGAGAGAACGAGAGACTTTTAAAGAGGGAAAGTGTTCTCAGAAAGAAGAAAGCAAGGAATTTTACCTTTGCTGTCGAACAACAAAACCCTAGAGAGCGATTGTAGCGAGAATCAGTGACTATCGCCCCATATGAATATTTACACACCTTTTTCCTTTCGATGATGACGACGATGGTGAGTTTGGTAAAAGAAAATGTGATTAATTGGCAACAATCCAAGTTTTAAAAAGGAAAATACTTTGCGGTGACGAAGGGGGTTTATGTCCACGTGAATACAAAGATATGTCCATGTTTAGATAACCACGAGTACATGTTCCCATCGAGTAGTCAGTTCGATTAAATATTTTTTCACCATATATCGTGTCAAAATGGACGGACCGTTCATTTAGCCCATTGACCGATTCGATAAGCTATTAGATCATGCCTGATTCGGTCCGATAATTAATGGACTGTACTGATCTGATCCATAGTAAATGAACGGATTGGACTAAAGTTTTTTATCCAATGGACCGGCCCGATTCCGAGTCCGTTAAGTTGCCCGATACGATTCAAAGCCCGATCCGATCCGATCCGATCCACCCATTAGTCCGATCTATTTGGCCCGATTACACTTATCTGATAGTTTTTGAATTATTTTCAATTTTTTTATACTTTTGCCCACTCTTACAGTCATAAAATGGCTAATTTTAGGGGTATATTTTGTCTTTTTGCAAATATCAATCTATACATAATTCAAATCCCCATTTATTATCCTCACATCAGCAATCAAGCATTCAAGCATTCTCTGTCTCTCTCAATCTCACTGTCTCTCTCTCACTGCAAGTTTGCTGTTTGTTCCATTTAAAAAAAAAAAAAAAACACACACACAATAAACGGCAATCTCTCTCAGTCTCTTTGTTCAATCTCTCTCAATCTCTCTATATCTTTCTCTCTCACAGTCTCGCCGGAGTATCTCAATCTCTCTAAGTCTCTCGACTCTCAGTATCTCAGTCTCTTTCAATCTCTCTGTCTTTCTCTCTCATTGAATTAGTGCATTACAACAATATTGTTCCATTAAAAAAAAAAAAAAACACACACACACACAGTCGACTAGGGACAACCTACCAAAAACACACAGTCGCCGGATAGTCACCGTTGTCTCCTCCAATCCTGCAGTCACCGCCGATACAGTCACTGTTAGCAGATATTGATTGATGATTCAGAATAAGGATTCTGAATAGAAACGAGTATATTCTTAAAAGTGTTTAAGAATGAAATGTTTGTATATACAAAGAAATTATATAAGGGATTCCATTTACAAAATTGCCTAAAGGGATGTCTAGTATTTACTGTTTTCTTTTGAGAATATTGTTAGTGATATGCCCTAATAGCCAATCTCACTAGTGTAATTTAAGACATAAAGTTGATTCATGTATTATTATTATTCATTAATAAAATGGGCTTTTAATTATCATGTATTCTTCTGTTATTATATTCATGATAAGTCCTTAGAA
>JAESVK010000811.1:1234987-1259559 GCA_017140935.1 Hamamelis virginiana
GATCTTGGTTCATATTCCATGGAGAAAATTTTTATTCCGCATATTTCCATGGGATTCTTTCAAATATAGGTCTCATTTACTTGAACATCAGAGTTGGCAGCGAAACATAGTTTAAATACTATTATTGAAAATAATGTAGTTGCAAAGTTTGTATGCATAGAGTCTCATTTGCCATAACACTTCTTGAGAGTGTTAGAAGCCTTGTCTTACGAAGACTAGTATAAGATACTATAGTGATTGGCTTTAGTGTAAGTGGGAGATTGTTAGAGATATGCCCTAAAACCAATCCTAAAGGGCATGTCAATTTCATATTATATTAAATAGAAGTTATAACTCGTCTTATATGTTTAAATATATATATATATATATATATATATGATAAGGTCCATGAATAAATGATAAGAGAAGTATACATCTCAAGTTGTTGAGATAGAGAAACTGATATTGTTTGTACACATTTATTCTTAAAAGTTCATGCTCATAGGTTTATTAAAGTGGACATTTATAAACCATTAAGAGTAGCACAGATTTAAACTAACTCCAGTGGGAGGATAGGTAGTCTTTTCTATTAGTAAAGTGACACTATAGTTAATCTGTGGGTTCATGTTAGAGAACATGTACACCGAACATGATCTGCAAGAATATTCTTATGGAGCTTTAGTCAAAAGAATATTCTTATGTTATGTTCATTTATTTGATAATCCTCATACCTGAGACACCATAGGTATCTTGTGCATAAGTTACTAGAGTTTGATAGTATCTCGTACATCCTTAACCATTAGGGTGTAATCGATACTTATTGGCTCTAGTGGGTTGTGTATCAAGGTAAATGAGTGTGCAAGAAGAAATCATCACTTTCATCTTTGATGAGAGAGAATGTTAGGGTTAGTTCACAAAGATAATTCTCAGTTTGAATCTATGGCCATAGTGATAGGTGAACTGTGAAAGAGTTTCATCAAGTTCACCTTATTGAGATTATACTTTGTAGAACATATAACAAGTTATTGAAATAGGGCTTAACTTAATAACCATGCCAGATTATCTTAACAGTGACATTAGGCGATGAAAGATTAAGTAATATGAAGGGTTCATAGAGTTCTACTATTCACCCACACCTAGGGTACGTCATGATATGTTGATAGATGTCACTTATGACTAGTGAAGGCCTTTTGGTAAGTGTTATCATTGAGGGCAAAATTGGAATTGTTCCAATTGAACCAAAAATAGAAAGTTTCTATTTTAAGGAATATGAGATGTCCCGTTCCACTACTAGGTTGGGGTGAACCCAAAGGGTCACACACAATAGAACTCCAGAGAGCTCTTTAATTAATGAGATGGGTAAGTTTCTAATTTAGTAACTTGTGTGGTCTCTTTAATTAATTGTTAATTTGGGAGGACCAAGTTGCAAAATTAGTAACCCTAGTATTTATCTATAAATACAAGGGAATGAGTGCATGCTAGCACTAAGTCCATTCATGCCCTAAAAGAAGAGAGAGAAACACCCACACCCTTGGAGGCAGTGAGCTAGGAGGAGCCTCTCCCCTAGTGCCGTTTTTCTCTCTCCCTCTTATCTTGCTTTGCATTCAAGTGTTGATCAAGTGTAAGATAGTTATGGAGTTTTGGGTTCGTGTGGATACCGTTGGAGGCTTCATACTTTTGAAGCTAGGATGTGATCGAGGTTTAAATCTACCGTTGGAGGTTTCATACTTTTGAAGCTAGGATGCGATCGAGGTTTACATCAAACGCAATCATCAAGTAAGTATGTTTAAAGTTGTTTAAATATTGTACTTGTGTTATATTCATGTGTGAACCAGCCAACCTGGATCGGGAGGCCTCTCGTTCACTCTTGGGGGTGTTCTTTTGAGTGGATTGTGGATGATGTTTATCCGTCTCGATTTATCCTTTTCTATTATCCTTCTCTATTATCCACGTTTATCCTTCTCTATTATCCACTCAAGATTGGGTTTTTTGAAAAATGATGAGAGTTTGTAAAAAACTAGGAGTCGCTACCTTATTTTTAGGGAACAAGGAAACCACAAAAAGAGTTTTATTTTCAATAAAACATTGACCCCATATTTTGGAAAAGCATGGTCTTTTGAATCAAAGTTGGATTCGGGGGCTAGGTTACGAAATGGGAAGGTTCCAAGGAACTCCTTGTAGGCACCCACCTCGCCCTAATTAAAGGTCTCCTAATTAAATTTGGGCTTTATCAAAATCTTTTCAAAAAAATGCTATTTATCTAATCAACCACAAAATATGAATAATAATATGTAATAATAATAATATATAGTACAAAAGTATACACAAGAAACCTAATGATCTTAGGAGACTCGAAGTCAACCTAAGATTGGACTTGCGCCCTATTGACTGCCTACGTACCTTATCAATTGCTTGACAAAGATCAAAGTCCACGTAGTTCGATTACCCTAGGACTCTCCTATTGTAATAAACCACATAATCGTAGAAATTCTATCATATATGGGACTCTAGCTTCGAGAGTTTGAGTTTGATCAAAACAATTGTTATGAGAGATGGAATTTCATTCCATTTTGAATTCTTTCAAAATCACTTTTTAGAATTATTCTCGAAGTAGAATCCTAGGTAAAATAGAACTCTATTCTTATTGTAATTCTTACAACAAAGAAGAGTCCTAAGTGGGGTCAAACGACCCCCCTAATCCTAGGGTTTCTAGCTAATCTTAGGTTAGTCTAAATACCTAAAACACTAAGGTATGCATGCTGGAATTTCTGGAAAATAAATAAAAAATATAATCAAGAGTGCAAATAATGCATGAAAATGTCCTAAATGCAAATCTAAGTTAGCTATGTGAACCTAGGCATGTTTCTATGTTGATTTTGGCCTAAAAAAATGAGTTTTAGTGCACTTTTAGGTCACTTTAAATCCATGGACAGATTTGAAAGTAATCAAAAGTGTACTTAAAACCCTAAAACAATAAATAAAAATAGTAAAAGAATGCACTAAATGCAACCTAGTATGCATACTAAGCTATCATCAAAAAATGGCATTTAATCACAAGGGAAGGGACTCACCTTTGCATGCTCCCTTGAACACATTTTATATATCAATCAAACACTTCCAAGTGATAAAGAAATAAATCATGATAAGAATAATATTAATGCTTAACTTAAGTAGACTAATAACCTAATATGAACAACATAAATCCATCCTAAAAATATTAGCATGTGGTAAACTGACCTAACATGATTATTAACCTAAAAGACTTAAACATGCATGAACCTAATCCTAAATATCCAACCCCAATATGGTAGGACTAAAGAAAAATAGAAGAAGAGAAATATACATACATATTAAAAATATAAACTAGCCTATCATGCATACCAAAAGAATATAGAACCTATACTATGCATGCTAATAATAAACTATATCCTATGCATACTAACAATGAACTAAACCCTATGCATACTAAGAAAATAAAAACCTAACCTAACATGATTAAAGAAGAAGAAGAAGAAGAAGAAGAAGAAAACAAACTACTAACCTCTTTCTTTGCCTCTTTGCTTCAAGCCTTCTCCTCAAGCTCCAAGGACTCCAAGGACCTTAAGGACTCTAAAACTTAAGCTAGAGTGCTATGGGGGAAGCTTGTGCAATTGCTCAAGCCTCTACTCTCCAAGCTAGCTCTCTAAAGCTTTTTTCTGTGTGTTAAAACTGATTTCAGGGCCTCTATTTATAGGGAGGCCTGAGTTTGATCAATGGCTGAGTTTAAATCTCCTAGGGATGATCCAAGGGCTCAAAACCAGCCTTCCAAGGTATTCATACTCATCCAAAAGTCCCCATGGCCGAACTGGACACATGGCAGGGCTTGGAAGAGTCCCGGGCAGAAAAACCACTCAAACTGTGCAATTATTGGCTAATATAATCGATGGCCGTCCTCCTTGGGACGGTTGGCCGTCCTTCATGGACGGTTGGCCGTCCCTTGGTGGATGGTCGTCGATCCTCCATGCTATTTTTGCCCTATGTGGGCCTATCTCAACCCGTTTTGACCCGGTTTCGGCATTTTTCGGCTTTTCGGACTCGTTTTAAGTCCAAATTTGACGATTCAAGCGCCAAAACGATCGTGATTCGATTCTCCATGTTTTAAGAAGTATTTTAAGTGAAAATGCATTGACCAAGGTCAAATTGTTAGGGAAAAATCGACCAATTAGCTGTTTAGGGTTTGCCGGGCCCAAATTAGGGTTTTCAAATCTGCTAACCGATTGCTTTCGAAATCATTTCTTCTTCTCGAAACAAGTTTTAAAATATTTTAGGAAAGTGTTTTGAAGCCTTTGAAGGCTTTGGTTTGATAAAAATATCGAATCTTGGTCATTTCCGGTCGAAACCCTAATCTGGGCTTTGAAAGGGTCTTTCGAGCCTTAAGAGCCAATCATGAGCCAGAAGGCTCTTCAGACCTTGCCACTGATCAACTTAGCTACCAAACACACTTTAAATATCTATGCCAAAGCCTCGAGACCATTCGAGACAAGATTGACAGTCATTCAGGGCTTTTGTGATTCAAAGGACAGTACTGCCCTTCAAGTCACAAAAGGCCTTATTTTCTATCAAGCGTGGCTCACCATGGAATTTTGCAGGGATGTTCCTAGACTCTCTAAAAACATAATGCAAAAAGAATCGACTCATTCTGACTTAAAAACCTATATGCGATAATGACCTCTACCTAATTACCCACAAAGGGTAAAACTGACAATTTAGGGTTTTGAGACCCTATTTCACCTCTAATGGCAGGCAACCATTCATGACCATACTCATGGTCAAAAATGGATGTCTACATCATGATTCTATGTTTGTGCTTGTATCTTGGATTGAATATGATGAATGGATTCTAGTTTTATAAAATTTTATTATTCGTCTTCCGCTGCGAATCATTGTTCATAATTTTCTTTCAGTCACCGCTGATCCCGCCAATCCAGTCAACGCTCACCAATCTAAACTCGTCAGTAAGAAACCCTCTCCGTCTCTCTCAAGTCATTTCTCTCTCAATCTATTTCTCTCTTTCTTTCTTTCCCTTTGTCTCTATTTGTCTCTCTCTATTTCTCTCGGTCTTTCTCTATCTCAGTCTGTCTTTCTCGAGCTCTCTCGATCTATTTCTATGTATTTCTTTCTCTCTTAGTATCTTTCTCTCTCTTGTTATTTAATATTTATCTATTTCATTTTAGTAAATTTAATATTGATCTGATCCATATTTATCTCTTATCCATATTTATCTCTTATTTTTTATAGCCATAGTATATAGTACTGCCATAGTATTTTTTTTTACTGCCATATTATATAGTAGTGTCGATTTGATATAAAATTTACGATTCTTTTTTGTTATTATTGTTAAAATAATTTTTTCCCCTAAAAAATGGACCACAATAAAGTAGTTGATCTTAAGGATGGGGGGTATGGTAGAGATGAATATGATGAATTTGACACCTTTGAAATTGGGGGAGGTTCAACTGAACCCACTGCCATTAATACTGTAGGGAGTGCTAGCACCAATCCTACATGGAAAAGACGGTTTGCGGTGTGGACTCACTACACCGTAGAGATGCGTATGTTAAATGGTGTTAAAACTAGGAGAGCAATATGTAACTATTGTAAAAAAAGATTACACTAATAGCTCAAATGGCACAACCCACCTTAAAAGGCATGCTGAGAAATGTGCTGCCTTACGTGCCGGTCCATTAGACCAAAGACAAACCCAACTTAGTTTTGGTAGTAGTTTTAGTTTAGGGACCTTCATTTATGATCAAGTTAGAATGAGAGATGGCTTGGCCATATTCTCTGCTTCTGCAAAATTACCATTTACTTTCGCTGCAAATCTTGAATTTAAAGAATTTATATAAACATTTGTTAATCCCTAATTTCGGTCTATTTCTAGAAATACCCACAAAAATGATTGCGTAAAACTTTTCAAAAAACAACGGGCTCAATTAATTCAAGATTTTGCTAATTATAGTCTCACTATTGCTTGTGCTTCTGATACTCGGACTGCAAGAAATTTTATGGGTTATTTTGTCATTACTGCACATTTTATTGATGATAATTGGGACTTACAAAAAACGAATTATATCTTTTCGTCTCTTAGAATATCCACATACTGCCCACATTATTTTTCAAGGTATGATGAATGTTTTTAGAGAATATGATATTCAAAATAAAGTATTTAGTATTACTTTTGATAATGCCACTGCTAATATTACATCCATTGATATGTTTAAATGCCAATTGCATCGTCCTCTTGGTTTTCAAATTTTTTATATTACATGTGCATGTCATATTCTTAATTTAATCGTACAAGATGGATTATTATATTTTGAAGATATTACAAAAGAAATAAGACAAGCTATTATTTTCATTCGATCTTCACCTGTGAGAGTACAAGATTTTCATAAATTTTGTAGAAGCCCTTATGGTCTAAAGGGTAAAAAGTTTGCCACCGATACTGAACATCGATGGAATACTACGTATCTCATGATACAATCTTGCAAATCCCACCAATTAGCAATTTCTAACTACATGGATCTTAGAGGTCATCAATCTTGTCGCAATGATCACAATGATTGGGATAAAGCCGATCGTTTAATGAAATTTTTAGAAACATTTTACAATGCTACAAACACTTGTTCGGGTGTCTATTATCCTACTTCTTGTCTTATTCTTAATATATTGTATAATATTGCATATCAATTTGATGCACATAAAGATGACCCTATGTTTAAAGATGCATGTGCTGCAATGCAAGAAAAATTTGTGAAATATTGGGATAAAATTCCATTATTATATACTTTAGTAGCTATAATGGACCCTAGATTTAAATTTGATGGTGTAGTGTTTGCTTTAAAAGGAATTCATTCAAAATTAAACACCCTTTTTTTATTTGAGATTAATGATCTTAAGGAAAAATTACATAGTATTTATCATACCTATGAATCTAAATATGCAAATAATGTTAGAAATGACCTTGATTCTTCTTCAATAGACTGCGACAACTTTCTTTTGTTAGAATTTTCACGACAAGGTAATCAAGGTGCCATTATTTCATCACACAGTGATCTTACCCGGTATATAGAGACATTTAAATTTTTTACTGCTCAAGAAAATAAAATTTTGAATATTTTTTTGTGGTGGAAAACCTATGCTAAGAATTATCATGTGCTCTCTATAATGGCACGTGATCTACTAATCCCTCCAGTTTCTATAGTTTCATCAGAATCAGCTTTTAGTGCAGGAAATAGGACTTTAGATGAACGGAGGAGTAGAATGTTGTCTGAAAGTTTAGAATCGCAAATTTGCTTGAAGGATTGGAAACGTGCATAAAAAAGAATTCAAGAAAAAATCTCAGAAGATTATGATTTGGCTGCTAAATTTGCCAATATTGATATTGAGGATAAGCAAACATTAAGTTGAATTTCAAATTTGAATTGCTTTTTTTTTTTTTTTTTTTTTTTAACAAGGATAGGTAATGCAAATGATGGATGGTTAAGTAGGTGCCAACCTAGTTGGGATGTACTTAGCTATAGTGATGCAACTCTCTCATTCCAAGATTGTATACATTTGAAATATGAATAAAATAAGTTTTTTATTTGTTTAATTATTATTTATTCATGTACTTAAATAGTTATAATGTAAAAATAATAATAAATAAATTGACACCTTAAATTTGAATTGAAAAAATAAAAGTAAAAGAAAGTGGAAAAAAAAAATTTTAATTGAAAAAGCCCGTTAGCTCGATCCATTAGTCCAAACCATTAGCCCAATCCATTAGCCAATTAACGTGATCCATTAGCTTGATCCAATCCGATCCATTAGCCCGGTCAGGCCCGTTACCTTAGTGGACCAGTCTAATGGATTGGATTGGACAGGCCTTTCAACTTATTAGGCTGGCCCGATCCAATCTGATAGCTTACTGGGCTAAGCCCGATCCGATCTGTTAGCCAGTTTCCTTAACGAGTCGGGCCGTCCCGATCCGACCAAATTGGCACCACTATCGTATCTCATGCATATAAAAAATTATAATAATTTTAGGATTACTTTTTAAAAGAAAATTTTGGTAAGAGGTCCTACTCAAGAAAAATTTAATGCGAAAAGTCCTATAAAATTTCTTTCCTTCGTAAGGTCCTATTTAAAAATTATTTCATGCGAAAAGTCATAATCTTTTAAAATTATTTTTTAAAATGATGAAACTACCCCTAGGTGCATTTTCATTGTCCTGAGTGTATTTTTACTGTCCTATTTTAATTGCTCCAGGTGTATTTTCACTATCCCGGGATGTATTTTCACTGTCCCTAAGTGGATTTTAAGGGTCTATTTTCACTATCCCAGTGTTTTCACAGTTCCTGAGTATGTTTTCACTGCATTTTTTGATATTTTCATTATCATTTTTTTGTTATAAAAAAAATTAGTACATTTTTTTACAATCTCTCTCCCTCTCCATTTTTAGTATTTTCATTGTCCATTGTTAATATTTTCACTATCTTTTTGGTATTTTCATTGTCATTTTTTTTAATTCACTGTGTTGTTTTACAGTATCTCTATCTCAATTTTCAATATTTTCACTGTCTCCCCTTTTTTAGTCTACCCATCACCTTCCTAGGCTCAATGAGAAGAAAAAGAGAGAGAGAGAGCGCTTGTAAGACTCGGTAAAAACCCAAACTTCTCCCAAAAATGCACAACTGTCTTTGATATTTTAGCAAAGCTAGAATGTATCATTGTTTGGGAAACAACTAGAGGTGAACTTCTCAAAGTATCCAAACATTGCAGATTACTCCTGCACCACACACGCACGATTACTCAAACTCAAACCTCAACTGATTTAATCACAACACTGGAAAAAAAAAATATTGCTACTGTTGTTCGCCAACCAAAATGATTCACCTGTCCACCCTTCCCCGGGACATCATAGAGGAAGAAATCGTGAGGCCTTAGTTTGCAAGTACGCCACCTCCATTGATGGATCAAACAAAAAGTCTCATTCTCCCAATTGCAATCCATTTAGGAAAACTCTACAACGATTGATTTGCAATGCCAATAGTTGATGGTTTTCTTGTTGTTCGATCAACTGAGAATACATGGAGATAACAAGGATCAGATCGACTAGACGTCGAGGATCAAATCGACATTGGTGAGATTTCAAGTAATAGGGATCAAATACGGTTGGCAGTCACAGCAAGACATGTTGGATTCGATCGACGGTGACGACAAGGATCAGATTGTCAGTAGTGAGAATGCATAGAAATGGTGAGGATCAGATCGACGAGACCTAAACATCTTTATTGGATATAATCGGTGGTGATTGCAAAGATCAGATTGGCAGTGGTGAGATTTCAAGTAACAAGGATCAGATCGGATCGGCAGTGATAACGAGATGTGAACATCTTGATCGGATCTCATCAACAGTGACAGTGAGAATATGATCTCCTCTTTTGCTCCAATGCTGGTGAGCTCTCCCTTCCCTTCTCTCTTCCTCTCTCTCTTTCTCTCTCTTTTGCGACTAACTTTGTCTACCACTCCCTTTTAATTGTTTAGATATTTAGATTAGATTAAAGATAGAGGGTAATAATTTAAGGCGGGGTATTTTTGTCTGAATTGGTACAAAAGGACTTTTCAAGGAATCAAATTCCAAAGGGGATGTTTTAAAGCAACAACTCTTAGATGGGGACTTCCAGCCAAATTAACTTTTTTAAAATATAAACTATAAAAAACTGTGACCATTAAATACTATTAAACCTTTTTATAATATGTATTTTAGAAATTGACCTTTAAATCACTGAAATTTTTGGCATGCATGTCATATATATGAAGAATATTCGATCCAACGGTAGATTTTTTAAAACATCTATCTTATATTGGCTAAAAAGCCATGTGACCACGTCCTCATAAGAAAAGGACTTTGTTACTAATTGCATATACTAATATATATAAGTTATGTAACACGAATGCTAAGGTGAGGTTCACTTGATGCAACTTGCATCAAGTGACCTCATTTAAAGTCACTTGCATACCATATTTTGAAAAACTTACCGTTGGATTAGATACTCCTCTTATGTATGTCATGACTTTCAAAAATAATAGTAATCCAATGGTATGTTTCTGAAAAAGCATACGGTGAAAAAATGGAGATATTTTGAAAAATAAAAAAGTCATAATTTTTCACAATAACACTTTAAAAGTAACACCCATTGGATCATTGTAGTTTTTGGCAGACATGACATACATAAAAAGAGTATATAATCCAACGGTCAGTTTATATGATTTATAAGTGCCTCTAAATGAGGTCACCTATTAGCATTCCTAAGTTATTTTTAATTATGGGATATATATTTTGAAAAATTGATTGTTGATCAGATACTGTGCCCATTTGGATTGAGAAGCAAAAGCGCAAGAAGCTGCTTGTCATCATCAAAAGCTACTTGTGCACCATTTGGCAAAAAAAAAAAAAAAAAAAACAGATTCTAAAATCAGAAAAAAGCCAAAGAAGCTGATTTTTGAGAATCACCCAGTTGGGTGATTTTCCTTAAAGTGATTCTGCTTTTGATATCATTCATTTCCTAATACCAATATTGCCCTTAGAAAAATAACTAAAACAATTTTCTTTCCCTTCATATCCCCCTCATAATAACCTATTCGTTAGTTTCTTCATAAACCAACCGTTGGATCACTGTGATTTTTTGCAGGCATGACAAACATAATACGAGCATCTAAACCAACGGTCGATTTTTCTAAATACCTATCCCATCTGCCCTATTGAGGAGTGGACCGCTAATTTGAACCCCAAATTATAATTATAAATAAGATTATTTATATTATTTATATTATTTTTTATTTATATCATTCATATTATTTATTAAATACTATTATTTATCCTTATTAAATAAAATTATTTATAATTTTATTGCCAAGGGTAATTGTGTCAATTCATAATTAAAAGCAACTTCTTCATATGGTATCCAAACAGGCAGTAAAAGCACTTCTAGTGTCAAAAGCACTTTAAAATACAGTATCCAAACGCAACTGACTTTTGCTTCTGCTTCTCTAGATTCTGCTTCTCTTCTACTTCTGCTTTTGCTTCTCTTCTGCTTCTGTTTCCAAACGGGACCACTATAATAAAAACTGTGATTTCTCAATGATATTTTCAAGAAATCGACCGTTGGATTATTGTATGATTTTTGTCATGCATGACAAGCATAAGTACAATATCTAATTCAACGGTCAATTTTTCAAAACATGTGTCCCACAATCATCTATTAGCTTCATGCTTACATTAGGTCATATAAGCATATGCTGACCGGATCATTTCTGTTTATATATAATAGTCCGTTCTTGTAGGCATATGCTTACATAAGTTATGTAAGCATGAAGCTCATAAATAATTGTGGGATATATATTTTGAAAAACTAATCGTTGGATTAGATATTCTCCTTATGGATGTCATGCATGCCAAAAATCACGACGATCCTATGTCAAAAACTCAAAATTAGATTATGAAAAACTGTAACCGCTGAAAATTGTCACAGTTTTTGTCAGTGACATTTCCGAGAAACCGACTATTGGATCACTATGATTTTTGATATACATGACATGTATAATTATAGTATTTAATATAATGGCCAATTTTTTAAAATATGTATCCCATAATTAGGGGCAAAAGCCACAGAACTAGAATTTCGTCTCACGGGGTACCAAAAAAATTTCAGAGAAAATTTTGAAATTCAAGCTCAAGAAATATATTAAGATTCAAAACTAAATTAAATTTCTTTATAAAAATTAAAATCAATATTTATCCAAGCTTAAAAAAATATGAATAAAATTAAAAAAAATATAAAATATATTATACAAATCAATATATTATATATGGACATTTCTCATATCATGAGGCCTCAAAGTGGGGTTGCCACCTTATTTTCCAAACACATATACTATTTAAATTAGAATGTAGTATAGAGAAATGTTCTGGTCAATATTTGCTGACATTAGTAAAGTCAACAAATGTTTATCAGAACATTTCTGATTTAGTATATAAACTATATATAACAACCTTCAAAAGGTCAAGGGGTGCCATGGCACCCCCTGGCATGCTTTGGCTCCACCATGCCTACAATCATCTATGTGTTTCATGCTAACTTAAAATTTATGTAAACATATGCTGATAGGATTATTTCTCCATATATAATATATAATTATACACACACACCTTTTTACTTTTGATGAGGAGGAGGACAATTTGGTAAAGGAAAATGTGATCGGTGAATGAATCAGTAGCAAACAATATATGTTTGATGTCGATTATTAATTAAAAATTTCTCATTCACATATCTTTGTCACATACATCAATTAAAATTACAAATGTAGAAAATGCTATTTCCTTTTTATCTAGAGGTGTGCAAAAGCCCGCCCAACCCGACCCCACCCACAACCCGCAGTTACAGAAGTTGGGCAGGTTGCGTTGAGTGGATTTGATGAATTTTTTGCGGGTTGGTTCTGTCAGAAGGTGCAAAGATGATAACCTACCTTAAACCTGATATATTCGACCCGCCAAACTATATATATATATATATATTCCATTACTAGCTAATTTAAACTTACAAAATACAAACCATAAATTCCTAAAATTTTATTCTCATTTCATTTTCATTACACAACCAACAATCCCTACACTTTCATTTCATTTTCTTTAGAGATTTTTATTGTGATAATTTGAAGATGCACTTATTTTGTTAGATATTCTTGCAATTTTGAATGTGAGATTATATGCTAGTTTGTAAAATTTTTGAATAACAAAGAACCTTTCTTATTATACATCTAACTAGTAGCTTGTATTGTTATAGGGTAATTTATTTTGATACTTTAGTTTATTAATGTTGGAAGAATTGTTTCAATTATAGTTTAATCATTAAAGAATACAATATTGCATTGTTAAATACAAATTTGAGGTGTTTTTGCTTGTTAAAAAGGTTTTAGAGACTTTAGGTGTTTGTAAAAATAAAATAAATAATGCTTGAAACTAGCCATATATTCAACCAACCCGCTGGTTATTAAGGTAGGCGGGTTGGTTGACGGTTGGGAGGATTAGATACCAGCAAAGGGAGAATTAGCTACCTACTAAGAGTGGGTTGGTTGGCGGTGTTACCCTCTACTCGGCCTCACCTGACCCGCGCACACCCATATATTTATCCCACCACTTTATTTCAAAATTTTCTTTCTAAAAACCTATGTGCCAATTCTCAATGGCATGTTTAATATAGTTTAATGACACGCATCTCTATTTTTAAAGGAATTTGAGTAAATGAAAGCATATCAATATTCATTTATTAATATTAAGGGGAATTAAGAATAAATTTTATCATTCAGTTTAAAAATAAAATAAAAGTACAAAAAAATTTTGTAAACTAAGTAGCACCTGATAAAGAAAGGGTTCTTTGCCCATAATTCCATCATTACAAATATTTATACTCAAAAGTCCAGCAAAAAAATATTCATGTAAAAAAAATCCTTAAAAATATAGAAAGATAAAAATGCCCTTAAAAACAAATAGATAGTCAACTTTCATTCAAAAGTCATTGAGATAGAAAATACAAAATCAAAATAAATAAAAATCAATAAAACAAAATAAAAATTGAAAAAAAAAATCATATATCATAAATTAAAATCAAAAGATGACAAATTTATCGGTTTTTCTTTTACAATCTAAACAGGGATAGAAAAACTGAAAAACTTAAATAATCTCATCAGTTTTTTTCCACCAGATATTCACAAAAAAATAAAATAAAATAAATAAAATAAAAATTATAAGTTGTAAAATCATAAATTTCAAAGAGCATTCTTTTTTTAAAACCAAAATAGAGCAAAGCAAAACGACAAAAAAAATCTAGTGAGTTTATTTTTTAAAAAGAAACTTGAATCAATTTTTTCCCTCCATCCATTCACCGAGATACTAATGAGTTCAAAAACAAAACAGGTTATAAAATATTGATGAGTTTTATTTTAAGGATTTTTTTAGCCAAAAGTCCTTTATTTAAGTTCCATAACCCATTTAATCCATAAGATTTTTTTCATAACCCATTGGATCCTTCAGTTTTTGTTGGTGTATTTTAATAAATAAAAAACTTACCTATCTTCCCTTGTCCCACATTGGTTAGAAAAGAGAATAGAAAGTGATTTATTAGCTCTCTTTTTCATTCATGCTTAGTGAAGGCATAGAGAACTTGGCACCTCAAATGCGCAAGAAGGGAAGAGGGCGGAGGAGGTTGGACCAGCACCTGTATCTCTCCTCTTTGGACTGCTTATATACCCAGTTTTGGTCAGACTCCCATCTATTATGAATTTTATTCAATTCTAAATTGAAGCTACACCTATAAATAGGGACCTCTCCATAGCATTTTCACTCACCAATTCACAAACTCTCTCTTCTCTCTTTCATTCTCTACAATATCCAGATTTTTAAGTGTTTTGTAAGTATTTCTTTGGGCATAGAAAGGTGTTGTGTGAAGCTTCAAATTTTCTCAAAGTTGTGCAAGCTTAGAGAAAATAACAATGAATGGTTGGGCTTGTTGTATCCTGGAGGCGACGTGCTAGAAACTATTGCATCGGATCTTTCCGTAGTGGCGCGAATCGTCTTAAAGAGAGCGACCTAGTCCGCTCCTCAACCCACCTTACTTCACTTGTCTTTTATTTTTTGAGGTAATATTGTTTTATAATTTCCAACAGTTTCCAAATTTATTTGTTGAAAGTCAATTTAAAAGACAATTTTACCCTTTTATTTATGTTACTTTATACATTCAATTTATTTTCCTTTTTTAATTCTTTCCACTTTATCGTATTAATTCAAATTTAAAAAGATTTAAAGGCTTCCATTTGGTAGATTCTTTTCCATATTGGATGGATATCATTATATTCTAGATCTTCATACATTTACTTAAGATTTATAATTTATTCAAAGAGAAATTATTTGTTTGATTGAATGTCAGCTAGAAGTTATCTATTTGATTGATAATTTTTCAATCAAACACATATAATTTTGAACAAAAATGAGGAATATGTAAAGAATAGGTACAAAACACTTCATTGAGTAAACTATATGGAGCCATACATTTGAACATAATAGTAAATGGTGCTAGTAAAAATGGATGCAAGTTAATCAAAGAAACATTAAGAAAATCATAAAAATATGTGATTGATAAAATAATCAATGTATTTGTACATGTGTTTTATGAATGGCTACATGTTTAAAAATTGCATATGTTAAAATGCATAAGTTAATCAAACGAAAATATCAAAAAATGTACATATAAAAATTATAGATACACTCCATCTTGTTGATTTTTTTGAAAAAAATCAATGGAAAAGTATTGGTTATGTGGGAAACAAACGAAAAATAACAAAAAAAAAAAAAAAAATCTATATCTTCTATGTACACAACATATAAATATTGTGTTGTTTTTTTCAATCGGATGGGTGATTTGTATCAAGTCATTCCTTCGACCAAAAAATTAAACATAAACTCTGATTTTTCTCGAAAAAAAGGAAAAAAAATTCTCATCTTCATAACAATCAGTGCAATATATATATATATATATATATATATATATATATATATATATATATATATATATATATTGTTGGCCCAAGTATATACCTCTAGAGGGGGGGTGAATAGAGGTATTGCAAACTTTAACAAAAATTACCCAATTTAAAAATTATGGTTCAATTAAATTTAGCGGAAGACAAAGTTTGAATCACAATATATCAAATGATACAATAAGTATAAATTGAATAACAATTAATATAGCAAGTATATGAATTGAAATGCAAGAGAAGAGTTAGAGAGATTCAAACACAAGTGAAAAACCTAATCCCTACTAGATCACAAGTAGATCACCACTTCTAAATACAATCAACAAGGATGAGATAAATCAGCCATACTCAAGAAACATGTATGCCAAAGAACACAGAATGAATCAACTATCAAGAGGGATCCATGAACACAAGAATCATTCCATCCTTCTTGATAGCTTGAAATCACATCAACAAATAATGAATAAACACACGATATACGTGGAAACCCTTTCGGGAAAAAACTACGGGAGAACAGGAGCAATCCACTATAAAAGAAGAGTTACAGAGATTATACCATACACTCTATCTCACCAACCCATGGCCTAGTGTACTGAGATCTCTTCAACTCAGTCCATCGAGTCCTCCTTCTTCAAAGCTTGCTCATCAACTACACAAGTAGTCTCACTCTTGAGGTCTCCATCCAAGAGCCATGAGAATGATCCTATCTCCACAGATGATTCTCACAATATGTATGTAAATGAGGTTTCCAAGGTTTCTAATCTATTCTAAGAAGAGTCCATGATCAAAATATGAATATCCAAGCACAATCTCAATTTAGAATGAAAGAACAACAGCCCACAAGTGAAGAACCAAGATATGTCTAGGAATAGAAATGTTTTCTGGCGGCTGAGGTCACTAGAATCTCGAGTGACCTATTCCTTTTATAGTGACAGCAGTAACCAATGAGAAAACAGGGTAAAATTTGGGCAAAATTAGGGTTTGCACGATCTTGGATCGATCCAGGCAAGACTTGGATCGATCCAAATTGAATTGGCCAAAAACAAGCATTCTGTAAAAGAGTTTAACTCGAAACTGGATCGATCCAGCCAAGGCTTGGATCGATCCACCTTGGCCAATTTACTATCTTTCAAATATGCATTGTGAATGTGCAAACAGTGGATCGATCCAGGAAAACCTTGGATCGATCCAAGCATTCCTAAATTCCAAAATTTCACAGGAGCAAGACATGGGATCGATCCAGGTCAACCTTGGATCGATCCAGGTATTCCAAATATCCCAAATTTTCAAATGTGTACACATGGGATCGATCCAGGCCAACCTTGGATCGATCCAACTATTCATAAACCCTGACTTTTACAAGTTTAACCATGAATATAATAGAATCTAACCTCCTAGGTTCAAACCTTAGGTCACTAGGTCACTTACCATCCTAATCCATGAAGATAGAGAATCATTTTGGCACAGCTTCACTTGTGATCATCAGTACACATCTATAACTGTACAATCCCAAACCAAGTTTTGAAACGAAACTAGCCAACACACAAACACTAAACCTAACAACAAGAATTAACGTGGTTCGGTATCCGCCTACGTCCACGCCTCAAGAGCCCCGTCTTGAGGATTCCACAATCCACTATAGATCACTCCTTCAAGGTGGAGAAACCTTTAAAACCTGTCTTCTTTTAAGGTGGAAGACAACTCACCCACAATCAACTTTCAAGGAGGTAGATTCTCTCCTACAAGGGATTCACTAAACCCTTACAACTCACAAGATTACAATATGAGGTTTGAGTACAATAAAGAACACTCCTTAATGAGTAGAAGATGTACAATAATAAAGCTTTCACTAATATCTCTCAAAGATTAAGAACTATTCAATGGCTCAAGAGAGAATGATGAATACTAGATAAGCTTGAGTTTGTGTATGATCATTAGTTGATTCAAGACCCATACAATGAGTATAAATAGGTTCTAAAACATATATGGCCGTTGGGGGTCAAAATAGAGCCGTTTGAAGTGTTAAAAACTAGCTGTTATTGAGCAGGGGGTCGATTAGTCGACTAGGCACACTTGATTAGTCGACTAGGAGGCTTAAAAATACCTTTGAAAATGTTCCCGGACACGGTTAGTCGACTAGGAAAGGTCTGTTAGTCGACTAGGAACTTATATTTCCAAAACAGGCTACTGACCTGCCATTAGTCAACTAATCAGGGATGATTAGTCTACTAGGAGATCATTAGTCGACTAGGACAGGGGTGGTTAGTCGACTAGGAGACTGTTAGTCCACTAGACAGGGCTGATTAGTGGACTAGGAGAGGATTTTCTCAAAACCAACTTTTGTCTTCATTCTTAGTCCACTAGAATGACTAGATTAGTCGACTAGAAATGTTGCAAAGCTAATAATTGAGATTTCTCAAGTCCAAATCAACTAATAATACTTGAACAAGTTGACTAAGAGTTCCAAAACATTTTTGAGCAAGTTTAAAATGTTTTCCAAAGATGTTTAGGCCAAAACAATAAGTATAAAACATTTTGTCTTTGAATCCATATAGCCCATTGAGAGTTTGAATCAACTTTTAATCAAAATATAATTTTCCAAATTAAATCAAAGTTGAGGTCATTAATGCATGTTCTTTTGAGCCAATGCTAGTTCATCCTAAAGAGAGATTTACAATATAAATCCTAAGCACTCACACAAAAACAAAAGCAAAATCTTCAACACTTGAGCTTGGCTTGTGCTAGGCTTGCTTGGCTTCATCATTACACTTCAATAATGTTGCGGCTCATGATAGGATTGCATCAATGCAATAGCTTTTCAAAGTCTTTAAGTGAATATGCAACATATTCAAATCCACATAAGGTTCAATAAAGTGCAAGAGCTTTATCTTCATGATGGCTTGAGCCTTCTTCATTGACAACTTGAATCCTATTATATTCTTATAAACACATATACCAAAATGGATATATAAAAACTATAGGATAATGTCAATCAATCAATAAGGTTAGCCAAACAAACATTAAATAAATATGACAATGTTAATCAAGTAACAAATATGATATTGTCAAACAATAAACATTTATTCAAAAAGGTTTGGCAATAAACACGAATGAACATCAAAATATTCATATGCAATATATAAATATATTCATATGTAATACAATAATATTATCATGTGCAATACAACAATGTATTTATATACTCATAAGAGATCAAAACACAATGTTTGTTATCATCAAAATCATTTAACAAATATGGGTGGAAGCCATAAGGCTAACAATCTCCCCCTTTTTGTTGATGACAAACATTGAGCACAATTTGCATATAGAATAAATAAATCAATTAATGATTTGTGGCTCCCCCTAACAATATCCATATATGCAAAACATTACTAAAGAAGCATATTCATATTTTAGGTAAAACAAATCCATGATGCAATAATAAATCCATCATACAAAGATATAAAGAACAACATGAATTTTACCACAATTCATGCTTGCAAATAAATACAATATGATAATCAAGTAGAATCATAAGACAATGATTGTTATCATCAAAATCAACCAACAAGGGTGGAAGCCATAAGGCTAACATATATATATATATATCTATCCATGTGTGTGTGTTACCTTTGTCCCACTGAAATCTTTAACGGAATGTAGAAGAATCAAAAGAAAATCTAAATGTATATGTTCTTGTGTTTCTCAACCATGACTTCACAAAAAAGATGAACCAGCCCACCGAAAAATGCAAGAGACCTCCAACGAACATGTGAAAATGGAGATTTGAATTAAAAAATGTAGGCATCAAAATCCCGGTGACATATGGGTTTTGTTCCAAACCTCACAAAACAAACGCCAAACCCAAACGAATGTAAGCTTGAATCACCTTTACATATGTTTTATGTTCAATATTTATATGAAATGACACAAATATATTTGTTTTATGGATCATAAATGTTACCTTTTTCGACTATTTGTTAAAAAAATGGCAAATATGTCCCATATAAATAACGATGGACATATTGGGTTATCATTTTTTTTCTTGGACTTATTAGTCTAAATCCTATATTCAAAGGTCTTATCACTAAACAACCTTTATTTCAATTCCCACCATCCGTGCACCAAAAAACCAATGACTTCTAAAAATAGAGAATAACTAATCAATTATTTTTCCCACTCATATATATACCAAAAAACTGATAAGTCATAAAGAAAGAGAAAAACAAAATATTGTGTTTTATCTCTGTCATACACACACACACACACACACCAAGAAATTGACGAGTTCTAAAAACATAAAAACATAGAATATCTTTGAATTGTGTCAAAGAGTTCCTCCTACCAAAGATACCTGAGATGATTATCAGCATTAATTAGGAGAAACACGTATACCCCAAATTCCAAAGATTGCATGCCCTGTAATTAATTCATCCCTAACTTCGATACGATACGAGACCACGGCCATGACATATATATATACACCCAAACTTCTTTAATTTTGTCAATAAAAATCATCCAAATTTGCTAGTGTGATCACCAGGTAGTGAGCAGCCGCACGATGGCCAACACGGAGGTGCAAATGCAGATCTAAGGGTTGGGATGCAAAACGCGGGTCTAGGCTATCATTTTGGGCTAAATGGCCACTAATGTTAACGGGGTTAACGTTACTGATGTGAGAGAGAGCCAAAATTTTGGGTTTCCGCGAAACTCTCTCTCCTCATCCCCCAAAAATCTGACATTTTCTCTCTTTTGACGCCCAAAGTACCCTCTCTCTCCTCTTGACCCAAATTTCTTCTCTTTGTTTCTCCTCACAACCCAAATTTCTTCATTCTCTTTTCATGACCCAAATTTCTTCTCTTTCTCTCATCTAACGACTTAGATTCAATGTTTTTATTATACACAA
The DNA here is from genome assembly GCA_017140935.1 of Hamamelis virginiana. Taxonomy (NCBI): domain Eukaryota; kingdom Viridiplantae; phylum Streptophyta; class Magnoliopsida; order Saxifragales; family Hamamelidaceae; genus Hamamelis; species Hamamelis virginiana. The sequence goes on from JAESVK010000811.1 coordinate 1,255,485, forward strand.
CCTTGTTATTTCTTTCTCATCACAATAACAACACTTCATTGCAAGATTTTGATCAATATATCTATCTCTTTATCGTCACAACTACACATCTCAAGATCTCCATCAATCTCTCTCATCACTGTCATACCAAGTAAGGCATTGGTTTATGTTTATTTTTTACCTGTAAAAATACTAATTTTGGTGAGATCTATTTGCAAACGATGGGGATATTTTGTAAAGTATATTTATGAGTTCTTGAGAAATTGAAAAAAAAAATCATAAGAGAGGAAGGAAAAATAGTGTTTATGAAAAAATACCCATGGTCAATTACAAAGAGTGTTGTATTGGCTAATGAAGTAGTTGACTGTTAATATTGATTTAGTCGACTATTTATGTGTTGGTTTAGTAAATTATATGTTTATATTTATAATTATAAGTTTATATACATGTGGTTTGCACTTGAATGTGTTTTGAACAGTTGACTGTTATACGGATAATGTGTGCATAATGAATATTTTGTTATGATGTTTTTTCTTTGTGTACATGATGTGTGCAAATGATTAATGAATTTATCTCGTTTTATCAATTTAATTGGTATAGTTGGTTGATTATGGATATTAGTAATGAAAGAAATGTTTACAATTGCGAAGAGAATCCCAAAATGGGCATGGAGTTTGATAGTGAAGAAGCAGCACATGATTTTTTTTAATGACTATGGGCGGAGGGTTGGAATTAGCATTAAGAGAGGTATTGTTGGTAGAAATAAACAGTCGAAGGAGCTGACATCAAGACATTTTCATTGTTGTAAAGAGGGTGTTGATGATAAAAAGAAGAATGGACCAATTTCCAAACAATCCAAGAGCGGAAACAAGGTGTGGTTGCAATGCTTATATGGGTATAAAGATAAACAGGGAGAAGGGTAAATTTGAAACCTACATATTAATAGTGGATCATAACCATGAGCTTGTTCCTGCGCAATGCTCCTATATGATCGGGTCACAGCGTAGGATTTTTGACTTCCATGCAACACAAATTGAATTGGCCGAAAAGTCTAGAATTCCTCATAGGTCTGCATATAAGTTACTTGGTAGAGAAGTCGGAGGAAGGGAAAGTTTTGGTTTCACGAAACAAGATCAGAAGAATTACTTGCGGGGCAGAAGACAGAAAAACTTGACATTTGGAGAAGCTGGTACCATACACGAATACTTTTTAAAAAAATCATTCGAGAATAACTCATTTTACTCCGCTGTCCAGTTTGACAGTGAGTAATTAATTACAAATATTTTTTATGCTGATGCAAGGATGATCATGGATTATGGTATATTTGGTGATGCGGTGAGTTTTGATACAACTTACAAGATAAATAAGGAGCATCAGCTGTTTGTTGTTTTTGTTGGGTTCAATCATCATAGGGAAACTGTAGTGTTTGGTGCGACATTGATGTATGATGAAACTGCGGAGTCTTACAAATGGTTATTTAGGACATTCCTAGAAGCAATGTCTAACAAGTCTCCAAAGACCATTTTAACGGATCAAGACGTTGCTATGGCTATTGTTGTCAAAGAAGAGTTCCCATCAAGTTTTCATCGTCTATGAAAGTGGCATATAATACAGAATGCGCTCAAGCACACGAATAATCTTGGGAATCGCGATCCCGATGTTGGTACTATAATAAGCAAGATTGCATACCTCATGGATAATATTGATTCAAATGTTAAATGTATACAAGTGTGGAATAGTATGCTTGAAGAACACGATGTTCGTGAGAATAGGTGGCTAAAAAAATTGTTTGATGTAAGGCAAAAGTGGGCACATTGCTTTATTAGTTATAAATGGTCTGCTGGTATGAAAAATACACAACTGAGTAAAAATTTTAATACATGCCTGGAAAATTATTTGAAGTCTGATTATGAACTTGTGAAATTTTTCATGCACTTTGGGAGGATTCTATCTGACAAGTGCGAGGCTGAACAGAGTGCAGAATTTAATCTTGTGATAACCTGGATTTTTAAAACATTATTTTATGAATTTTAAATGAAGTTTTGTGATATTTTATAAGATAAATTTGTTTTAAAATCTTTTACAAAATACCAATTGTGTCCCCAAGCTTATTATTTAAATACCCCCCAAGTCAGCTTAAATACCCCCCAAGCTTGTTTTCTTTCATTCTTACACTTAGACTTAAGAGGGAGTTGAGAGAAGAGAGGGGAAGTTCCAGCTGTGAGCTAGGGAGGGTGACCTGCCGGAGTGTTCGCCGGAAAGCCACCAGATTTGCTCATCTTCACCTTCAAGAGGTGAGTTCTTACATGTTTACTTTACTTTCCTTTCTTTTTTTTTTGGTGCATTCTCAGTTTTGTGTAAACTTGGGGCCGGGTTTTGATGTTAGAGTGTGTTTTTGGTGTTTTGGAGATGGTTTGTGGTTGGATTTATAGTTTGATGGGTGATTTGAAGGAGTTTTGCACCTATGGCTACATGCATGTGAGTTTGTGCATGGGTTTCATGGGTTTGAGTTGAGTTCATGGTAGTTTTTGATGTTTGATCTTTTATTTTGAGTTTGGATTGTAGATCAATCTTGGTTAAGTCATATTTTGATGGATCTAAGTGTTTAGAGAGTGGTTGTGATGTTTTGGTGGAGTTGGATGAAGCTTTGTGCTTGTCAATGGAGTTCCCGCAGAACTAGTCGACTAGTCGTATTAGTTAGTCGACTAGTTCAGCTGCAATTTTTCCTGGGTTGGCTACTTGCCTTAAGTTAGTCGACTACTTTTGGGGACTAGTCGACTAATCACAAATGTCTAGTCCACTAATTTAGCACGAGTTCGCTTTTCTTCTTTTTGTTCTATTTTATTCATTTGGGGTCCGTTTTGCGTGATCTTTATATGCTCGGAATGCTTGCGAGACCTAGTATTTAATTATGTTGGTTTTTGGGGCAAATTATCCTTGGAGAGAGATATTTTGGATAATACCATAATTGCCCCTATGTGTTCCTCTTGGCTTTGGCTATAGATTTATGCTTGTAATTCCTAATCATGTTTGGGTGTTGTTGGGGGAGTCTTTTAGACTTTGTTCTAGTCTTTTGAGGTTTACTTGCTCAAGTAAGGATTTATATTTTACTCTTTAATTATTATTCTCTTTTAGATCAAGATAGCCCTAAGAACTATCCATTCATTGGTTAGCTTGCATTCTCATAGGATACTGCTAGGTGGTTTTTGCCTAGTTAAGGTAGGATAATAAACCTCTCTAACATTAATGATATGTGATTTACATTGCATTACATGCTAGGTTGTTTTAAGAATATGAACTATTTTATGAAATGATTATGATATAGGGAACATAACTATTTATAAATGCTGGTGTGGTGTGTTTATAACTGTTTATGTTATCATGATGGCATATGGATTACTTACTTCATTCCTGTTTTGGATGATGGTTATGATTTATTGAAATGATGATATGATATACTTATATGCCATTGATTAAAGAATTTCATGCCCGCTTGGCAATGGTTTTAATTATATATATGTTGGATGCATGGTTTTGGGCTCGGTTGGTATATATGGAGTTATTTAAGGGCCCATAGTCTTGGGTGGAGCCTTAGTACGGACCCAAATCTTATAGCCTCGTAGTGGCTCGACAGTTGATCGTGTGTAAGGTAACTGATCAATATTCTCGAGGGGTCAGACCCCATAGTGGTCGATTTTAGCTGTCGTTGTGCCGGAGGCTTGTTAGCCTAGAATAATGTCCTGATATACATCCGTGAACCCGATCTTTGAAAAGTTTGGAAATGTTGATTTATGACGATGATTATAACTGAATTAAACCCACACCATATTATTTACTATTATTAAAATTGGACATGAAATGTTTTATTATATGTTCATTGTATCAATATTATTACTGTTGGTTGAGGTTGTATTATTGCTGGGCATTCCAAGCTCATGCTATGTTTTAAACAGCAGATTCACAAGTGTTTGGGAGGGGTTCGGCTGTAGGAAACTCTATTCAGGTTGCATTGGGGTTAGCAGTGTTCTGGGCTGTCTTGCATCGATCTCACTAACTGTATTGTTAAAACACTTGGTTTATTATTATTATTTTTTTA
>JAESVK010000811.1:1289559-1312059 GCA_017140935.1 Hamamelis virginiana
GAACGGTCAAAAGCAAGTAAAAATACCGTACTTTATGTGTCAAACACTTATGTTTAATTATAATTTAGAATATTCCCCACTCTCATTAATTCAAGAGACTCACTTATGTTCTTTGTTTGTGTGTGACCCATTGGGTTCACCCCAACCTAGCAGTGGATAGGGACATCTCAATGTCTCCAAAAATAGAAACTTTCTATTTTAAGGTTCAATTGGAACGATTCCAATTATGCCCTCATTGATAACATTTTATCAATAGGCTTTCACTAGTAATAAGTGACATCTAGCAATATATCATGACGTACCCTAGGTTTGAGTGAATAGCAGAACTATGTGAACCCTTCATGTTACTTAATCCTTCATCCCCTAATGTCACTGTTAAGATAATAGGTATGGTTATTAGTCAAACCCTATCTTAACAACTTGATGTCTGTTTCTCAAAATATAATCTCAATAAAAATGAAACTCTTTTCACCGTTTACCTATCACTCTGGCCAGAGATTCAATTTGAGAGTTATCTTTGAGAACTAATCCTGACATTCTCTCTCATTAACTAAGAGTGATGATTCCTTATTGCACATTCATCCATCTTCATGCATAACTTATTAGAGCCAATGAGTACCGATTACAACCTTATGGTTAAGGCTATACGAGATACTATCAAACTCTAGTAACCTATGCATAAGACAGCTATGGTGTCTCAAGTCTAAGGATTACCAAATAAATGGACATAACATAAGAATATTCCTTTGACATAACCTCCAAAGGAATATTCTTGTAGATCATGTTCAGTATACATATTTTCTAATATGCACCCACATATTAACTATAGTGTCACTACACTGATAGGAAAGACTACCTATCCTCCATATGAGTTAGTTTAAATATGTGCTACTCTTGACGGTTTATAAATATCCACTTTAACAAACCTATGAGTAGGAACACTTTAGAATAAATGTGTATGAGAAATATCAGTCTCCCTATCTCAACAACTTGAGATGTATATTTCTCTTTATCATTTATTCAAGGACCTTATCATATATGTTTAAACACATAAGATAAGTTATACCTTCCAAATATGATATAATATGAAATTGCTATGCCCTTTAGGATTGGTTTTAGGGCATATCTCTAACACTACAACTGCTAACACAACTATAAAAATATATCATTTTACATCGAGTTAAGTTTTCTTTTTTACTTTGCTTTTTCCAATACACACAAGTGACCTTGCATCTCTGCCACATGCTTTTGAAGTTCATTTTTCTCAGTTAGTAGCTTTAATATAACTTGAATTGATCGATTGGTGAACGGCTCCTTATCATGTCGCGTGTTGCGTGCAAATTTAACACCTAGTTTTATATTCCTAAACATACTGTTATACATAAAAATTAATTGCAGATTACATATTTACCAATATATATATCATCAATTTTACAAGCATTTTATGGCCAACACGGTGCACAATCTATTTGAGGCATTCTAACAAGCATTTTGTACTCATCTTCAATCATAATCATAATCCGACACATATCCACCCCAACTAACAAATTTTCCACTTCAGTTCAATCACACCCAACTGTAGCAACAGCCACATGCATATATATATACACACAAATGAACACATACACGCACATAAAGTGTGTGTATATATATATATAGTCCAAAAATGCTTGCTGTTAAAATATGTCGTGAAATCCCAAGCGTAAGATCAACCATTGCAAGCATAATAATTCATGGAGTCCCATGGTTGTGTCCTCAAAGATAGAATGTCAGAGAAAAACTGAAAAATCTTTGATGAAGTTGTTTAGTGTAGAGAAAAAGAAAATAAAAATCCAGTGTTATTTTTTAAAATGGTTGTGTTATGCACACAAAAATTGTTTGAATATTTTAACAAGAAGAGAAAAGAGCTGGGATTTAGAGTTCAACTCGTCCACATCCTTGGTTCTAATTCCTCACACTTAATACTCATCTAGAATACATTGAATAATGGTCTGGATGAGAGATTTAACAAACAAACTCAAATATTTACACGCCCAAATTACATTGAAGAATGGTTTGGTCGGAAGATTTGACAATATAAACTATCCTACTATAAGAAAATAAAATATTCATTATAAACACTATTTGAGACATTTTTACAAACACTTGGAATGTTTTCAGTGCCAAGAACCATCAGTGGCAAGAAATCCTGTTTACATATGGTAAAAGCTAGCCAATCCTTGTGGATCATAAACAAATACTGTGTTTATCACAAATATCCAAATCTGTCAAGTTAAGACATAGTGTGAGAAATCATTTACCTCATATGTGAATCAAGAATCCCTCATCAATCCCGGCAGATGTATTTAGCTACTCATTACAGTTGAAATAAACTCACTTGAATCAAAATAAACTGAAGACATGATTTAAACTTGAAAACTTTGAAATCAAACTGTATAAACTTAATTAAAACACAACATTGTCTATTACAGAGTAAATCTAACAAGAAATAAAATTACAACTTGAAAATAACTGAACAACAATCTAAACTAATTTTACAGAATATGAGAAGGATGATGAAAGAGAAGAGAGAAAAATCAATCGTAAGTTAACTAGTTACAAAAGAGAAGAAGAAGTCTTTGCAAAATATCCAACACAAGTTTATATAAAGTTATATATGAAAAGACCAAAATGTCCCTCAAAAAGTCAAAAATCTGCAGATATTTGGCTAAGTCGGTTACCATTACCGATAATGCATAATGCCCATTATCGGTAATGGTCTTGTGCAGCTTGCTTCGAGGCAAAGTTTTCACCTTCTATCGATAGTGATGATTGGCTTTATCGATAGCTTAACAAAACTGGAATATGATGGATTTGCTGCATAGAATGATTACCGATAATCCATAAGAGGACTATCGATAATGAGATTGTGCTAGAAAGGTTGGCTTTTGAGGCTTGAGCTACCATTACCGATAATGGAGAAACTTCTATCGGTAGTAGATGCTGACTGGAACTTCTGCATAAGAGGATTACCGATAATCCATAAAAGGACTATCTATAATGAGAGGCTTCTGGTATTGATTTCTTTCTAGGCTTCAATCATTACCGATAATGGGTAACACCACTATCGGTAATAACACTTGACTGGTTCCTGCTTGTTGTTTACTGCATTTTGAGGCTTTCACTACCGATAATGGTGAATACTATTATCGGTAATAAGTGATTTTTGCGACTTTTCTTTCTTGAAACCCGATTCAACTTGCTTCAAAACTTTCTTCCTTGAGGACTTTTTTTTCTAAGCTTTGCATTGCCTAATTCTTGCACTAACTTTATCCAATTTGCACCAAATTCCTACAATATTGAAAACAATGAATATAAGTAAAAACACTGGTTATAAACTACTTATATACATCAAAAACTAAGCATTTAGACTGCTTAATCACTATTGGAAATGCATAATTGCAAGATAATCAATGATTTTATCAGCAATACCTCATTTTAACTAAAATCAGCTAAGAACACAAGCCCTTGGATTCCCATTCACTTAATGCATGGTTCATCTCAAGATTCCAATCCAATGGCTCAAGGGTCTTAGCTGATTTTAGTTAAAATGAGGTATCCCTTATAAGAACATATATATATATATATATATATATACAGACATGATAATATAAGGCCGGCCTTACGCAAAGTTGCGTAAGGTCGGCTCCATACGGCTGATTTTACATCACAGTTCATAAAACTGACCGTTGGATTAGATGCCCCACCTCTGTATGTCATGCCTGTAAAACATCACAGTGATCTGACGGTTGGTTTTTGAAATAACTGCCGTTAAAAAAATGGTGATATTTTGAAGAACAAATAAGTTACATATTTTCATAATGACATATTTCAAAAACCAACCGTCAGATCACTGTGGTTTTTTGCAGGCATGACATACAGAGGTGGGGCATCTAATCCAACGGTCTGGTTTATGAACTGTGATGTAAAATTAGCCATATGGAGCCGACCTTACGCAACTTTGCGTATATATATATATATATAGTCCTGATCTTATCAGCAATACCTCATTTTAACTAAAATCAACTAAAAACAGAAGCCCTTGGATTCTCATTCATTTAATACATGATTCATCTCAACATTCCAATCCAATGGTTCAAGGGTTTTAGCTTATTTTAGTTAAAATGAGGTATCCCTCATAAAAACATTTATATCTATATATATATATATATATATATATATATATATATATATATATATATATAATGCAAGATTGACCATGCCTCTGGATAGAACAAGCTATTGTTTGGTAGGAGAGAAATCGAGCAAGAAATTTAAAGATGAATGAGAGAGATGGAATTTATATGAACAGATTTAGTATGATTAAGCGAGATTTCAAAATATTTTGAATCTCAATTTTTTTTAAAAATTTCTATGGAGTTAAATGTTAACCCTGTTAACAGCTGCTGCTGCTGGTCGTTTAGCCCAAAACGACAGCCTAGACCCGCATTTTGCATCCCAACCCTTAGATCTACACCTATGCCTCCATGTTGCCCATCGCGCGGTTGCTCACTACCTGGTGATCAAAGGCTTGACCACCAGCAAATCCGGACGCACAGAAAACACACTAACCCATAACTTCCACCACCTCCATACAATCAAACCTCAATCCATCCGTCATTTTATGATGTTTTCCAGTCCTGCCCTCTTTTACTCCTGGTCACATCTTCCTCCCCACTCAATAAATTTCTTTTTTCATCTTTTTTTTCTTTCTTTTCATTTCATTCACCTTGCACACAAAGTGTAGAATTGTAAATTAAGCTACCAATAGTATTTTGCAGGTTCATGGTTTGCGTCTGATCTGAAATTTTGAGAGTGGGTTCTCTTTTCTCTATCTATATCATATTACATGCAAAAGGTTTGATTTATATGTTTGTATTTGGAAAGAGAAGGTTTTTCATGTGTTTGGTCAATAAAGTCATTAGTTTTTTAAAGAACCCATCAACGTTTTTGCTTTTTTGTTTTTTTGTTTTTTTGTTTTTTTGTTTTTTTTTACTTTATCAGTTTGAACTCTCTAGTTTCTTTTAAACTCATGAACTCGATAATTTTTTAATCCGTTCGAATTTCTTTTTAAAAATCAATGAACTCATTAGTTTTTTTAATATATATATATATATATATATGGTGGAAAAAACTTGATGGGATTATTCCTATTTTATAATTCATCAATTTTTTTCTTTTTTGGTATGAATAGTGAGAAAAAACTTATGACGTTATCATTTCGTATAGGGTGGATTCTTTTTTTAATTGTGAAAAAAATCTTATGAGGTTATCATCTTTCTTATTTTGATTTGTGTTATTGATTGTTTTAAAAAAAATTGTATATAAGTTATAGTCTTTTTTTTTTGTTAATTTTGATTTTGTATTTAAATTAAATTTCCTTGATTTTAGGCAAAAATAAAGGAAATATTGTTTTCCTAAAGTCGAGAACATTTGGATGAAATTGACTTTCTTTTTGGTATTTTGGGCATTTTTGTACTCTTATATTTTTAAAGACTTTTTGGTATGAATTTTTTTTCCTGAATTTCTAAGTATAAATCTTTGAAATGAAGGACATAGATAAGAACCCAAAGAAATATTGTTTTGATAGTCTAATTAGATACACCTCATTATAGTTGAACTTTTTTCTAAAAAAAAAAAAAAATCCTAATTATTTTTGTATTTGAAGTTGAAGTTTTGTTGTTTAGTTGATAAATACAAAATATTTACATAAATAAAGGAAAAGCTCATCACAAGCATATGAGATGGTCATTGCAATTTGGATTTGGATTTGCTTTTGATCACCCTTTTGATCAACACCTATTGATCACCTGGATCAACGCCTGAGATGCCTCCACATAATGGCTTGAGGGGATTCAAAGGTCCTCATGATCATTTGTTTGTCTTGACTTGAGCACTAAAGGACAATTTTTTTTTTAGCAATAATCCTACATTTCTCACTTACTTTTTGAGCAATAATGATGGTGATCCAATGTCAGCGTTTTTTTTTTTTTTTTTTTTTTTTTTTTAAAGAAAAAAACTGTGATTATTTTGTTCTTTAAATTATCATCATTTTTTCATAGTCAATTTTTTTTCAAAACTGACTGTTGGGATCACTATGATTTTTGGCAGGCGCGATGTACATACATAACAGGGATCTCTAATCGAATGGTCAGATTTTCAAAATTTGTTTTGCTACTGGCCCTATGGAGGTTTATTAACATTTATGAAATTTTGTTATTTCTAAAATCAGCTCAAATCTAAGGCTTTTCTATTAATTGAAACTTCTTAGTGTTGGCTCGACCGCACTAGATTGATCAACATCGTGTTGATTAAAAGGGTGATCAACAGAAAATCCAAAGTCTTGCAATTTGGCATCCATTATGTGCTCCGTGTGGGTTAGAAATCAATGGTGAGGTGGCGGTTACACCATGGCTCGATTTTATTGAGGGCCCGTTTGGGTTAGCTTCTACTTATGCTTATGAAGCAAAAGAAGAAGAGAAGCAAAAGTCTATTTAAGTAGAAGCATAAGTCAGTTGTATTTGGAAACTGTATTTTAAAAGTACTGTTGGCACTAAAAGTACTTTTCTATTTGTCAGGATACCATATGAAAAAGCAGCATATAATCCTGAATTGACATAATTTCCCTTTGCAGGATGCTTTTTTATTTTCCTATTTGGCAATAAAATTATAAATAAGCTTATTTATCAATGTTATAAAACCCGGATCGGACCGACCGGTTCAACTCGGAACCAGTCCCCTCTCCGATTGGTTTAACCCCTAAAAACCCATTTAAGTCAAAAACCGGTAAACCTTTTTTTTTTTTTTTTTTAAAGTTCTAAAATGACTAAAATAGTCCCAATTTTTTTAAAAATCTCTTAAAGCCAAGAAGGCTAAAAAGGCAAATTAGTCTAAAAAAATTCCAAATAGCAAAAAGAAACCCAAGCACCTAATTTAATAATACAATATTCTTATCTTGCATTTTAAAAAATATATATATAATAAAGATTGATCAATAGTAATTATCAATTTTCAATTTTGATGACTGCACATAAATTCAAATATATGAATTGAAAAAAAATTATATTTTGAATCATTTACAGCTTTTATTCTAGTAAATAAATAAATAAATAAATAATATAATTATGACATCATGGTTCAACCCGGTTGACCCTTAACCCGGTAACTTTTCTGGTTCAATGAACGGTCCGGGTTTTAAAACAATGTTATTTATAATTATAAATAATAAATAACATAAACATAAATAATAAATTTATATTTAATAAATAAAATTATTTATAATAGTTTTGTAAATTTAACTATGTGTCATATAAATATTAAAGTTTGGGACATGAATGGTATAATATTTGTTGAAGTTAATATTAGAATAGGAAACTTGGCAGTTATGAATTTTATAAATGAAAAGTGGTTTCTTCTATTTTGAAAAGCAACATTTGGGTGCTTCTCTAAATAAGAACCTAAGCACATTTTTGACTTAAAGTAACGTTTCTCTTTTTTGCCAAACGGGTGTGTAGACATCAAAAAATTGTGAAGTGCATATCACCGTCCGATTGGTCAATGATCAAAAGTTTGATTGGTCAACAATTCAAACTCAAGACTAGTGGGTCCCACAAATAAGAGTGACTCATCAAAGTTAATATGGGTTCTTGCAAAGTGACACATGTCAACACATGGGAGGCCACATCATCACTACAAAGATAAGTCTTCCACTTATATTTAAATTGAATTAATTAGAAAATAACTATTTTCTAATTGGCCAAGATCCCTTAAAGATGAGTATCAACTCCTCTGTAAATAGGAGGCCCTCATTCAGGAAGAGGGAGGGCTTTTTCAGAGTGTTGAAATTCTGCCAAACTACAAACATTCAACAAAAGAGTCCAGACCTTCGAGCATTTATCAATACTTTGAAAGATTCAACAATATTCAACAAGCACAAGAAACAAGTACCGAATCTTCTACTCCAAAGTCCGATTCAAGATCAAGCTCATCGCCCTTGAATCAAATCAAGCCAAGAATACCTGTTTGATTCAAGATAAAGAGATCGTCGCCCTTGAATCAACATCAAGTCATCACCTGATTCAAGATCATGCTATTCTAGTCTTTGGATCAACATCAACAACATCAAGCCATTGTTGGATTCGAGATCAAGCTATTCTAGCCCTTGGATCATCAAGCTTTTAAAGGAGAATTAATCAGAGGATTTTATTCTTTTGTAAAGAATATACCCAACAGAAGATTGTACCCATTAATTTTTAAAAATTAATACTAATTACACTTGTCCATATTTTTCTTGTTCTTTTAATTTCCAGGACACGAAATTTGTGTGTATAAATTTCTGACACGCCCGGTGGGACATCTCTGCCTGTCATTTCTTTCTCCTACATTCAACTCTGAAGCATTACCAATGGCCTGCAAAAACACCCAAGTAGCAGGTAAAGACAAGAACGTCGACAAGAACATCACTTTGCTTGCATCGAAAAGTACCTCTACTGGTCTTGTGACTCGTAGCAAGTCAAGGATGGCGGATTTGCAACTAAATCAACATGCTGCTACAAACACTCTATCAGTAAAGCCTGTTGGATTCAATCGTGGCCATCTACCTGTCATCAGCTTAGCCTTGCTGGGGGCCTTGCTGGGGGCAAATGTGAAACTTCCTAACAATGTGCAAAAGCACCCATCTCCATCGATGTCAATAAAATCCAAGGACAAGTCCCCTTCGTCTGTCTCCAACGCCGACTTGAGCATTGCCCCCTTTCTGAGTCACCAACTAGAACTTTGAAGGATGCTTTACCGAAAAATTCGAACTCTATTAATTCTTCTTATTCAATGGCTGCACCAGTGATGGCAACTGGCACTTTGACTATAGAAGAATAACTGGATGACATAAAACGACCCATCTACAGAATTTAAAAAAAATTGTTAAAGAAAATGACATGCAAATTGCCACCCTCATGAATAAGTTGGAAGTGCAGGATAGTACTATTCACAAGACAGACTGTTCCAGCCACTCCAGTAGCTTCGTTGTTTGTCCAACAACTTCAGGATATGATTACAAACACTATTAGAGCACAATATGGGGGTCCTTCTCGAAGTACTCTCATGTATTCAAAGTCTTACACCAAAATGATCAACAACTTAAGAATGCCATTGGGTTACCAACCCCTAAAATTTCAACAGTTCGATGGGAAGGAAACCCAAGCAGTATATAGCTCACATTGTCGAGACTTGCAACAATGCTGGAACGGAAGGAGACCTTCTAGTTAAGCAGTTTGTTCGATATCTCCAAGGAAATGCTTTCGACTGGTACACTGACTTGGAGCCCGAGTTCATCGATAGTTGGGGTCAGATGGAACAAGAAATCCTAAATCACTCCTACAGCACCCATCGTACAGTAAGCATAATGGAGCTCACTAACACAAAGCAACAGAAAGACGAGCCCGTCGTTGACTACATCAACCGTTGGCGCTCATTAAGCCTTGATTGCAAGGATAGACTTTCAAACGTCTCCGCCATGGAGATGTGTATATAAGGTATGCACTAGGTCTCTTGTACATCCTTTAAGGGATTAAACCTTGCACTTTTGAAGAACTAGATACACGGGCCCATGACATAGAGCTCAGCATTGCTTACCATGGTGCAAAAGGTCATTTATTTTCTAATTAGAAAGATAGAAGGATGGATGAGATAGAATGATGGATGAGATAAGGGACAATAAGCCTTCAAAGAGCTTTGTCGAAGAGTAGATGGCAGTTATAACGACACTAGCTAAAATCACTGGACGCAGAAAGAAGGAAGAAATTAAAATGGTGGAATCGAATCAAGGAAAGGAAAAACATCGCTCTACCTTCAAGCAGTTTGAGGAAAAAGAGTACCCTTTCCCAAATTCTGATATACCATTCATGCTGGAGGACTTGCTTCAAAAGAAAGTGATTAAGTTATCGGAGTGCAAGAGTCCTGAGAAGTTGGGGCGTGTTGACGACCCAAAGTATTGCCAATACCACCGCATCATCAATTACCCGGTGGAAAAGTGCTTTGTGTTAAAAGAATTGATCAAGTTACCAGAGTACAAGAATCCTGAGGAGTTAAGGCGTGTTGACGACCCAAAGTATTGCTAGTACCACCGCATCATTGGTCACCTTGTGGAAAAGTGCTTTGTGTTAAAAGAATTGATCATGAGTCTGGCAAAGCAGGGAAAAATCCAGTTAGACCTTGAAGAAGTAGTGGAGTCAAACCATGCTACAGTCAACCTTAGCTCTTTTGACAACTTACTTTCACAAACTCCACAAAGACTGTTGACACTTCCGTACCAAACGCTGGGGGTATCTTCTAGGATTATCCAATTCGGATCACTTGAACCTGTGGAAGTTCAAATCCCTCACGAAATTGCTTTAAGGGACTGCCACTCAAGCTCCGACTGCTAGATATATGCCCTAAAACCAATCCTAAAGAGCATATCTATTTTATATTATATTAATTAGAATGTATAAATTGTCTTGTATATTTAATTATATATATGATAAAGTCCATGAATGAATGATAAAAGAAATATACATTCCAAGTTGTTAAGATAGAGAGACAGATATTTCTCATAAACATTTATTCTAAAAGGTTCCTGCTCATAGGTTTATTAAAGAGGACCTTTTATAAACCACTAAGAGTAGCACAGATTTAAACTGACTCCAATGGGAGAATAGGTAGTCTTTCCTATCAGTGTAGTGACACTTTTGTTAATCTGTAAGTGCATATTAGAGAATATGTACACTGAACATGATCTGCAAGAATGTTCCTATAGAGATCAAGTCAAAAGAAATGTTCTTTTGTTACGTCCATTTAATTGGTAGTCCTTAGACCTGAGACACCATAGCTATCTTATGCATAGGTTACTAGGGTTTGATAGTATCTCATACAGCCTCAACCATAAGGATGTAATCGGTACTCATTGGCTCTAATAAGTTATGTATGAAGATAGATGAGCATGCAATAAGGAATTATCACTCTCACTTGATGAGAGAGAATGTCAGGATTAGTTCACAAAGATAATTCTCAAGGTGAATCTCTGGCCAGAGTGATAGGTAAATAGTGAAAAGAGTTTCACTGCATTTACCTTATTGAGATTATATTTTGTGGAACATATATCAAGTTGTTAAGATAGGGTTTGACCGATAACCATACCTATTATCTTAACAGTGACATTAGGGGATGAAGGATTAAGTAACATGAAGGGTTCACATAGTTCTGCTATTTACCCAAACCTAGAGTATGTCATGATATGTTGCTAGATGTCACTCATGACTAGTGAAGGCTTAATGATAAGTGTTATCATTGAGGGAAAAATTGGAATTGTTTCAATCGAACCAAAAATATAAAGTTTCTATTTTAGTGAACATGAGATGTCCCGAACCACTACTAGGTTGGAGTGAACCCAAAGGGTCACACACATTAAGAGCATAAGTGAGTCTTGTGAATTAAGGAGAGGGGAATATTCATATTTAATAGTGATTTAATCCCTATTATTAAATGGTTAATAAGGGAGGGATTAAATTGCAAATAAAGAGAATATTTTCGATAAAAGGAGCACATAGGTCAAGCTAGCACTAAGAAACCTAGCTCATCACATTAGAGGAGGTAAAAATAAGTGAGAGAACCCAAGGGCCGTACACTATAGCCTCTCTCTCTCCTGTAGTCGTCCTCATCTCTCTCTCTAGTTTGTATTTTTTCCAATTGTTGATCAAGTGCAAAGGTTCTCAAGGTTTTGTGCTTGTGTGGATACCATGGAGGCTTCATCCACTTTGAAGCTCGCGACGAAAGCTACTAAAAGTAATTCAAGTACGTATACTTTAAAGTGTTTAAATATATTCTGTATTGATATAAACTCATGACCCAATGCTTGTAACGATTCATGAATGTTGTGATGATTGGATTCATTATTTCAAAATTTTTATCGTATAACTTCCACTACGAATCCATGTATGTCACAATCTTTCACCGACAACAAGTTAGTCATTGAAAAAAATGAGGGATGGACTTCGTTGAATCAAAGAAAGTCGCACAAGTATAACGTGCCTCAACACTAACCCATCTTCCTAAAGCGGGGCAACATAAGAGAAACTATCATCAACACCCAAAAAGAAAAGGGTTAAAGAAGCTCAAAACAAGAAGGGAGGCAACACAAGCGGACGAACATTTGAAGCATAAATCTTTTGACCCTATCACCCTACGAGAATACTACCCTTGGAAATTCTTCAATCATGAGTTAGTGTCACCAGCTTATATGGTTTCTTACTATGGTGAAGACAAATCTATAAAAAGGAAGAAGAGAGATGCACAACATGTGACTGTCAAAAAGGTGAAGAGAAACAAAAACTTAAAGTCTTTACCTCGAACTTAGGTATTTAATCACATTGAGGCTCTAAGAAATCAAGTCTCAGTATTCAATAGGCTAGGTACTCCCAAACAAAGTGAGAACAATGCAGCCCTGAGTTTACGCAAAAAAGCTTTTGAGCGAATTGGAAATCTGAATACATCATCCATAAAAAGGTGCCAACGAAGAGTGCAGAAGAAAAACCAAGTTGAACCAAAGGATGACAAGAAGACTAGAAGCTTGATCCCATCTCGCATGAAGCGTCAGTCGATATTGGATGTGAGTATATAAGACCCGTTGAAAGCTAAGCAGTGCACAATCATTCTCACATGCCAATTTAAGAATCAAATCCACAAGTCTGCTAAAGTGGTGCAAACCCCCTACCATGCTGAGGCAGAATAGGAGTCAAGCTTAAAATCTTACGAAAACAAACCAAACATCAACACTAGTGGTAGTAAGCTCCTGAAAGGCTATCACTCTTGAAGTAACCTACGCTCCTTTTCGTACGAGCTTAAGCTGCATGTTACTCCTGGCCCACATGAGTCTAAACTGCGCACAGCACCTAAAAAAAACAAAACAAAACAAAACAAAAATTCTTTGAACTACGTTATGACTTGATCCCTCTGGGGTACATAGGCAGCTTGTGAAATCATCTCAAGTTCAGTCACGATTAAAAAAAATGTTCTCCACCAATGATGTCACACGTGGTTAAAGATGTCACACGTGGTTAAACTGTTAAAACATCACCACCAAGTCTACTTATGGTTAATCTAGTAGATACTCCTGACTCACACAAGTCTAAATTGTTCTGAATCTTTACTACAATTCACAAGCTCCTCAACACCAGCCGAATTGTGTTAATTTCAACACAACTCAAAGCCCCTTGACACAAGGGTAAACTATATTGAAGATACAAGACATGTCCAAGCTCACCCTACACGAGTCTAAACTGTCCCGAATCTTCACTACAGTTCACAAGCTCCTTTACACCAGCCGAACTATGTCAAATCCAACGCAACTCAAAGCTCATTAACATGAGGGTAAACTATCATTAAGATCCAATGTATTTCCAAGTTCCTTCAACACAAGCTTGAATTATCTTAAATCTTTGTCACAATTCACAAGCTTCTTAACACCAGCCAAACTGTGCTAGAGTTCTGATTCCTTTCTAAAGTATCCTAAGTAATCAGGTACAATATGACATTTCTTATAAGGGAGTCAAGACTACACCGGTGGATTGGCATAATACTATACCAACCACCCTAGAAGTCATTACTTTGCAAATGAACCAATGCAGAGCGTCGGTAATCAAGTTGTGGTTAAACCTTGCTTAAGTGAAAAGGTGTAAAGTAGCACTAACCATAAGTAGGGTCAAAGTCTTCAATATCTATGGTTGAATTTGGTCCAAGATGGTGTCAATAACGGGTGACTGTCAAAGCCTTCAGTCTGGTAAAAAAAAAACAAACAAACATACAAACAAAAAAACAAAAAACAAAAAAATATAAAAAACAAAAAACAAAATTGAAACGGCTTTGCTAAAAATTAAAAAAGGAAAAAAAAAGTTAGAGGAGGTGAGGCGTGGTAAGAAAGAAAAAAGTTTGAAGAATATATATATATATATATATATATATATATATATACAGAACTTCTAAAATCAAGTGCACTTAATGCTTCTTGCATCAGGTGCCCTCTTGTAGAGCCACTTGCAATGAAATTTTTGAAAAACTGACCGTTGGATTAGATACTCCTATCATGTATATCATGTCTACCAAAAATCACAGTGATCCAACGGTTAGTTTTTGAAAAATGTAACTTTAAAAAACTATGACTTTTTTTGTTCTTTAAAATGTTATCATTTTTTAGCAATCAATTTTCTCAGAAATCAACCGTTGGATCACTGTGATTTTTGGCAAGCATGACATACATTATATGGGTATCTAATCCAACGGTCAGTTTTCCAAAATTTACAGTGCAAGTGGCTCTATAAAAGGGCACTGCATCTGTGTGTGTGTGTGTGTGTGTGTGTGTGTGTGTGTGTATTGTACTTGTTGCCCAGAAATTATACTCTAGAGGAGGGGTGAATAGAGTATAGCAAACTTTATGAAGCTAAAATCCAATTTAAAATTTTGGTTCAAATAAATTAGATTGAAGACAAATGAGAAGTAGAAAATGAATCACAATTAAACAATCTAACAAGCAAGTGAATAAGTTAAGTGCAAGAGATAGAGATAGAAATAATCAAACTCAAAGATTTTAACGTGGTTCGATCTCCGTCTACATCCACGCCAAACATTGAAAAGATTTGGGACAAAAGCATTCCATAAGGCAAGGCAGAGTTATAGTTGGGTGCAACAGTGTGAATTTGATCAATAATGAGAAATGCAAGATCAATTTGTTCACCCATCAATACAGCCCATATAAGAAAAATATGCCAATCAGAAATGTATGAGTAACTACCAGATTTGGGCATAATGTTGTGTGTAACGATGGAGAGAATTATTTTGCAATCAAGGGTAAGTTGGGAAGTAGATTTGCGATCAAAAGTATGTAGTTCCATGTCAGGGTTTCCACAAATGAGCCTAATGGCATCCAACCAAGAAAAATTACCACTTTTGATGGGGTGGTATTAATTAGAAAACCATTTCATGTCTCCGGTTGGAATTGCCATAAAATTGGCCAAATTTTCTTTATCAAAAGCTATGTGAACCCCTTTAACATAGGAGTTAATGGATCCCTCCCCAACACTCAAGTTTGCATAAAAATGACGAACCAAAGTTCTACAAGTTGGTCTTGCCAATTCAATAAAATGCAACCAACCTATATCTCTGAATTTTGCATATACAAAAGGAAAGAAGGATTTAAGGAAATTTTGCGGAACGCTTTTACCCGTAATCACAGTCCGTGTGGCGACTTGTCTGATGTAGGTCTGTTCGCACTCTTGAGTGTAAAATAAATCCGAGTGAGGTTGAAATATAGAAGCTTGAGTGGTGACCTCTTCAGTGGCTTTTCCTTTTCCTTTGGACGTTCTAGGAGCCTTAGATGAGCCTTCTCCATGAGAACGGTGAGTAGGAGCTGATTTCCTCATACCCATTGAAGCTATGAGGAGAAATGCACAAGTGAAATAATGTAGATATAAGTTTGAAACACCTTGAGAGGGATTTGAAAGGTTAGGGTTAGGGTTTGGGAAGAGTTTTAGAGAGAAGATAAAAAAATGAAAGAAGGTTTTGAAAATGAAATGAACGGTTTTCGAAAATAAAAACAGAGTCGTGTTTCAGTAGTCGATTGGCCATGTTGCTAGTCGACTAGGGTACTAGAGTCCTTGGAGGGGTCATTTACTATAATATCCGGTCTACTTGCAGTTAAATAGAGAAGATGGATTGAGGATGCTACAAAGGTAGGTAAAAGGAGAAGAAAAGCCGCTGCCCCTCCACTAGCTCAAGGAGACGAGCCTCACGATCCCTACGAGGGCTTATTACATCGTTTCGACACCTTTTCTGTGGGAGTTCATGAGCAAATCAACTCTCTTAGGGTGCAAATGACCAATGAATTCAGGGACATTCGGGAGAAGCTTCACTTGGAACCTTATATGGAGGAAGCACCGGCGGATGAATCGGTTGATCCTACTCTCGATCCTCACCTTGATGCTCCTTTAGATCCGGCATTCAACCCCAACACCTATCTTTAGTATTCTTGTCTCTTTTTAAATACTTGTCTCAAACAATTCTCTTTTGATTACTTTTTGGTTAGGATTTAATCCTTTGGTTCGACAACATTTGCTAACTCTTAAATCCTTGGTTTATGACTTGAACTTGTTGGTTCGCAAACTTAGTTGAATATTTTGAAATTTTTATGCTTAACAATGTTAATTACTTGCTAAATCTCAAATGACTTGTTGAACGCATATTGTGTTATCATTTGTTGCATGATCATCTCTTGTTTTAAGCAATTGATAATTAATATATCTTTCTTCACATCTTTGTTGGACACATTGTATTTTAATCATTTATCTTCTTTAGTGGATGATTGAAACCTAAAATGTCCCACATTGATATGTTGAATAGATTACATCTTGTTTATCCCTAAAATTTGTGGTATGACAAGTTACAAAATCCCTTGCTTTACTATATGTTTGGATATATTTGCTATAACTTGTCCATCTCAATTCTTTTTGAGAATAAGATATCTCTCTCTACAAAATCTTATGATTTAAACTTATTCTTAGATATCATTTTCTCACCTCTTAATATTTGAGTAACATTGCTTAAATTAATGCAATGTTTTGAGGGTTATAAAATGTTTAGGAATGATTGATACAAGTTATTAATCACACTTTCACCCTCTTAACATTATTTTAACATTAATCTTTGCCACTCATTTATCTCATTTTCTTTTTGGGATAAACTTGTGTAATGATCTATATCAAACCCCTTGCACTATTTGAATTACATTTTTGTATATGCTTATGGATAATTTTGTTTGGTTGAACCTTTGTTCTCTCTAAATCCTTTCAACAAACCCTCCTTGGCATAATTTTTACCATACTATTCTCTCAAAACTAGGCTACAATAACAAATTTGAGGGGGAGCTTATGCTCTTCTACTTTGTAGCTAGTTCTATTTCCAATTAAGAGGATATGTCGTTTTCAAAAATCCTTGCATCTTCTAAGGGGGAGATATATTTCTTTGGCACCTTTTTGTTAATGCCAAAAGGGGGAGAGATATGCATAATGTTCCTTATATAGTATATATATGCATAATATTAATAAACTAGGCACCATGAGATAAATATAGATCTCTTAGGAATTTGTCACCCAACACATGCAATAAGATTACAAGGTTTAGTATCCTTCTTATGCATAGTGTTAAGGGGAGCCACAAATCCCTAGCTAAGTATATTCATTCTCATATGCACAAGTTTACTCAATGTTTGTCATCAACAAAAAGGGGGAGATTGTTAGCCCTATAGCTTCAATCCTTAGTTGTTTATGATTTTTGATGATAACAAACATTGTGTAATAATTATGCACATTCATACTTAAATTGAACATTATGTTTTGTATCAATCTTTATTGGCAAATTTGCTCGATTATCTCTCTATTGGTGCATATATCTTTGCTTATTGAATGAATCAGGTCATGGGCAATCTTATGAAGATTCAACAATATTTATAGCTTTCTAAAAGTGACTTGTGAGAAAGCTTCTCAAAATAAAGAGTTGTTCAAGCCATCTTGATGACCAGCCTTGCACAAGATAAAGAGTTGAAGACTTGAAGACTTTATTTATTTCTTGTGTAATTGCTTAGGACTCATAAAATGTGAATCTCTCTTATAGGATTAAAACTATATTGGCTTAAAATGAGCTAAGGACCCATTGACCTCATTTTTTAAACATGGAAAAACCTTCTGATTAGTCAAAAATGTTTTACAAACTTAGTGGGCCTTTTCCAAATCAAAATATAGTTTAAAATTCATGAAAAATGCTTTATGGCCTTCCTTAGTCGACTAACCCCTTGTGACTAGTCGACTAACTGCACAAGCAGTAGGCATGTTTCATGAAATATTAAGCTAGTCGACTAATTCTTGTTAATTAGTCGACTAACAGTTTCTTAGTCGACTAACCGTTAGTTATTAGTCGACTAATTGAACCCGAAGATATTTTCTCAAAGTGATTTTAAGTTGCTAGTCGACTAACCCCTCTGTTACTAGTCGACTAACAAACCTAGATTTCAAAACATTTTGTTTTTACTTCTCTAGTCGACTAACCGACTCCGGACTCATTTTGTAAATGCATTTTAAAGGCTCTAGTCGACTAATCCTTGTGTGCTAGTCGACTAATGATGCTCTACAAATCATAACGGCTAGTTTTTACAACCCAAACAGCTATATTCTTTCTCCCAACAGCCATATGATTAAGAGAGCCTTTAAATATCATTTGTATGAGTCTTGGTTAAGTCAGTTATTCACTCCAAGCACTTTAAAACACTCTCTACTCAAATCAATCTTAGCTTATCATTTGTTCGAGTGATTTAAGCTTTTCAAAAATCTTTATCTCTAAGCCAATACTAGTTCTTAATCTTGAGAGATATTAGTTTGTGCTCATTATTGTATTTATCTACTCTTGAAGGAGTTCTCATTTGAATTATCTTCATCATTATTGAATCTTGTGAGTTTGTAAGGGTTGAGTGAAAACCCTTGTGGGTGAGTGTCTTCCACCTTTGAAAGAAGGCAACTTGTAAAGGTTTCTCCACCTTGAAGGAGTGATTCTTAGTAGATTGTGAAATCCTCAAGACGGGGTTCTTGAGGCGTGGATGTAGGCGGAGGCCAAACCACGTTAAATCATTGTGTTTGATCTTCTAACTCAATCTCTTTATTTCAAGTTATCTATTTGATATTTGTTGTATTGAGGTGTTATTTAATCTTGCATTCTATCTATCCTTCAAGTTTGCAAAAATCTTGTATCTCATTTTTTAAAATATTTTTATTTGCCTATACTCTATTCACCCCCCCTCTAAAGTATATTTTGGGCCAACAGTACTACTAAAGGAAGATAATAAAAGACTTACCTGCTTCACTAATGAATGCCTCCAACGTGAAATTGAAGTTATTAAGGGGTGCATGATGTCCAAGGTGGAAAGTGTAGTTCGCCACTTTTATTAAAGCAAAGCTTTCAGCCTTAGCAAAGACTTGACAAACTTGACCCTTGCTTAAACCCTAAAGAAAATTGTTCAGATGCAACCTCCTCTCCGTGAGGTTATATATGAAAGTCTGTTTCCTAATTCTACAAGGATAAGGAAAGATAAGCTTTTAATTAAATTGAAGCTTCCATTAATTGTTATACAATTCTTGTGTAACAAGAATTTGTTTAAGTGGTAAATTACTTGTCAAATTATGTGATCCCAAGTTACACTGCCATTCACATGCATCAAGTTATATTTGTCAAGCAAAAAACAAAGAGGGGGCGGGGACTTCAAGCCACACCCAATACATGTAACAAGCACATGTCTGCGTCGTGTCTTGAAGTGGGGGCATTTGTGGACATCAAAAATTTAGTAAAGTGCATATCACTGTCCGATCGGTCAACGATCAAAAGTTTGACTGGTCAACAATTTAGACTCAAGACTAGCGAGTCCCACAAATAAGGGTGACTTATCAAAGCTAAAATGGGTTCATGCTAAGTGACACATGTCAACACATGGGAGGCCACATAATCATTAAAAGGATAAGTCGTCCACTTATTTTTAAATTAAATTAATTAGAAAATAACTATTTTTTAATTGGCCAAGATTCTTTGAAAATGAGCATCAACTCCTGTATAAATTGGAGGCCCTCATTCAAGAAGAGGGATGACTTTTCCAGAGTATTGAAATTTTGCCAAACTACAGACATTCAACAAGAGAGTCGAAGTTCTGCCGAACTCCAGACCTTCAAGTATTTATCAATACTTTGAAAGATTCAACAAGATTCAACAACCACGAGAAACAAGTGCTGAATCTTCCACTCCAAAGTCTGATCCAAGATCAAGCTCATTGCCCTTAAATCAAATCAAGCCAAGTAAACCTGTTTGATTCAAGATCAAGCGATCGTCGCCCTTGAATCAACATCAGGTCATCACCTGATTCAAGATCAAGCTATTCTAGCCCTTGGATCAACATCAACAACATCAAGCCATTGCTAAATTTGAGAACAAGCTATTCTAGCCCTTGGATCATCAAGCTATTAAAGGAGAATTAATCAGAGGATTTTATTCATTTATAAAGAATATACCCAACAGAAGATTGTACCCATTAATTTTTACAAATTAATACAAATTATACTTGTCCATATTTTTCTTGTTCTTTTAATTCCCCGGATACGAAATTTGTGTGTATAGGATGTTGCTTCTACTTTTTGAGACTAAAAAACACATATTTCTGTTTTTTTCCACTCCATCCAAACAGGCACTAAATTATTTTGGCACCCACTTCGTGACGTTTGGATTTCACTTCCCTTTAGTGGATTCCAAATTTGTTTTGCGCACGCTACTAATGAATATTATGCTTTTTGTTAAATAATTATAATTTATTTGGTTCAGATGTAGTATGTGGCATAGATCATGGCCGTCTACAATTCATGAAGTTCATATTCTAAATCGAAGGTGCCAACTAGTCTACTGATAAAGTCTCTCTTGGTAGTTATACCAAAAACTTGAGTTCGAGTCTCATATTTAATTATCAAGATATTTGAGTTCGAATCTCACATTAAGTCCAATGAACTTCTTGACTAAAAAAAATAAAAAATTCTTCCATCTCTTTTTTTAAATTAAAATACATTTTATTTCTTTCCACGTTGAAAAATAAATTCGCTTTCACAATTAATTAATGAAGTATAAAGTAATATAAATATCCAAATTATTCTCACATTAAAATATGATCTTAATTTAAGAAATGAAGAAAATAATATTGTAACTAAATGAAATGAAATTATTTGTTGCCATTCAATTCTATCAAAAATTTATATCTTTAATTAAGTCCCCAGTAGGGCTGGTAGACATATTTTTTCACTTCTTCTTAACTGGGTTGTTTTTAGCTTTATTTTACTTCTTTTATTACTTTGAAGCCCAATTTGAATGAACCCATTGATAGATATGTTTGTGAGTCATCGAAATTCTCTTGAATTTGAATTATTGAAAAAACTTCCACATCCGATTTGTTCAATTAATAAACATTTCATGGCCTTGGATTAAGCCGTGATCTTAATATTTACACATCGTTTGGTAGGAAGGATGGAAAAATAGAAGGAAGGAAAGTAGGATGGATGGACTTTCTTTCTTCAGGGGAAGGAAATTTTTTTTCCTTCCTGTGTGTTTGGTATGATTAATCATAGTTCTGTAAGCGCATTAGCTTTTTTAATTCATTTCCCTTTGTCATGTCATGTCGCACGAGAAGAAAAAGAAATTTACCCGGTGCTAACTAGTTCACTGATAAAGTTTTTGGGAATGGCCGAATGGGTTTGGATCTAGTGATGGGTTTCGAGAACAGATATTCATGGTGGCTGGTGATGCATCTCGAGCAAGAAAAAAAAAACATTTTACAGAGTCTATTAGTTCTATTGGCTTCTTTACATTTTTTCTCTCTCTTCGGATCGACCATCATCCACATCTCAAATCTCTCTATCTCTCATCCCGGATCCACCATCATCAACATATCAGGTCTCTCTCTCCCATCCCAAATTCATCATCATCAACTCTTTGTTGAGCCGTATTGCTTATGGGTATCATGTTTTCTTTTCTTTTCCATTTTTTTTTCTATGCGTACAAATGGATTGTTTGAGTTTGTGATTGGCTATGGGACTTTAGGGTTTCATGCAGGTTGCTGGGGACGACAATGAAAGTGCTGGGTTTGGAGATAGTCGACTGGTGAACTTGGTTGTGTTTATTGTGTTGATAATAAAGCCATATATCATACCACGTTTTCAAAAAGTTGATTAGACTTCGTAAAGCATAATTATAAATTTATTAAATTGAAATATGATTTATCAAATATAATACTAGAAAAATACACCCAAACGCAAAATACACCCAAACTCACCAAGAGTGGTATGGGTATGTACCTTTTAATAAATGAGTTACCCAACAAAATCCATTTATAATTGAGTTGTATGTAGATACCCAACGGGTACCCAACTAAATTGAGATTTTCGTTATCTTCAGTAGGGGTGGCAAAATTAGTCCAAATCCATTTACCCGCCCAAACCCATTTAATAGTAATGGGTATGGGTTGGTACATTTTAAAAAATGGGTCATAGTTGGGCTACCCAATTAAATCAATTTATAATTGAGTTGGATATGGATAACCCATGGGTACCCATTGGATACCCAACTATTTAAACCCATTTATATGATTTTTGTTCTTAGGTTTGGGACATATACCCATTTAACTAGTACCATGTCTTTACTCATTTAGACCCATGTCCATATATCATAGGTCGACCCGACCCACAAACCCATCTAATCATGGGTCGACCTTTTTTTTTTTTTTAGGGGAAAAAAAATGCATATTGAAGGTTTTTGAGAAGAAAAAATAATCATTCTTATTATTTCAAGAGAGACGATTACATGATTATA
>JAESVK010000811.1:1317059-1374557 GCA_017140935.1 Hamamelis virginiana
AATTGCATATTTAACAACAAAATTTATCATGTCATATTTATCTTCTATATACAAATCTCATTCGAAATCTCTCTTCATGTCACGACTCGACCCACCAACACATATATAATGGATTGACCCTTAGATATATATATATACACGCCAACAAAATAAAATAAAATTGTCGCATTTAACAACAAAATTTAACATGTCATAGTTAAAATTTCAACAAAAACTGCATTTTTACAGTTATTCAAAATGTCATAATTTTGCAGTCTATTTTTTCAAAAATCAATCGTTGGATCATCCTGATTTTTTGTAGACATGACATTCATAAGATGAGTATTTTATCAAACGATCAAATTTTTAAAATATATTCTACAACTGACCCTTCAGAAGCATATAATGCCAAAATATATAAAACTGAAGATTTTTTTACATAAGGGCACATGATTCTCTTTTTGGCCAAATATTACATATTTTCACAATGACATTTTTCAAAAACCAATCGTCGGATCACTGTGAGTTTTTGCAAGCATGACATATAGAAAAGGGGCATCTAATTCAACGATCAGTTTTATGAACTGTCATACTTGCAAAAACTCCTAGTAATGCCCCTCTTTTATATGTCATGCCTGTAAAAACTCACAGTGATCCGACAGTTGGTTTTTGAAAAAAAAAAAATGATTGCAAAATTGCAACATTTTGAATAACTGTAAGAACACAGTTTTTGTTGAGAATTTAAATATGACATGTTAAATTTGTTGTTAAATGCAGCAATTTTATTTTATTTTGTTAGCGCGTAAAATAAATAAAATAAAATAAAATAAATAAAGGGGTCAACCCATTATATATGGGTTGGTGGGTCGGCTTGACACATGAGGAGAGATCTTGAACAAGATTTGTACATATATGGCATGTTAAATTTTGTTGTTAAATGCGGTAATTTTATTTTATTTAAAGTTTTTTTGTTGGCGTGTATATGCGTTTTAAATAAAATAAAATAAAATAAATAAATAAATAAAACAAACCATGATATAGGGGTCGGGTCGGCCCATGATATATGGGTATGGGTCAAAACATGGTACTAGTTAAATGGATCATATACATTTTGTAACCCAACTCATTTAAACCCAATCCAAACCCACCCATTTGCCACGTCTAATCTTAAGCAATGAACTCCATCAAATTACTGTGTTTACAACACAAACTACAAGTTCACATCATAGATTTTCATCAAAATCTCTTATACCATTCCAGCAAACTAAAAGTTAAAATTCCTTACATTAACCCCTGTTTGGTTGCTAGGAAAACTGAGTAAAAGGAAAGAAAATTACAAAATTTAGACAAGATGGTTTGCTTGGACAGTAGCGTTTCAACCACCGTTAGCCTTGCCGTTGATGGGACTTGTCGGCATTAAAATGGACGCACACTGAATTGTTGACTGTATCAGAAACGTTCTAGGGGTACAGGGTGTGTTATGTTGGATGTTAGGGTTTGGTGAAGTGTTTATTCAATGCAATAAAATAGTCCCAATTTTCTTCCTGGATGAGATTTGGAATAATTTGGTTCTTGCGCTCATAACCCAAAGTTACAACCAAGAGGTTATTTATTTACTTAAAAAGGTTTCAAACTATTTTATCACTTGGACAATTCAGTGAGTTTACTAATATCATTCTCGCTAGGAAGTTCTCCACTACATTACTTTTGAGTCTTGGCAACACATAGCACTCATCCCAACTGGTGAGACTAAATATCCCTGTAGCCCATAATTAATGTAAACTACCCACAAGAAGAAGAAAAAGAGAGAAAGAAAAAAGAAAAAAAAACAAGGTTCATCTGCCCTGTGCTAGGTTTGTCCAATCTCCAACCAACCACATTATGCAAGAGACCAACCTAGGTATATAACATGGTTTATGGATGATGCAATCACTGTATTTTGATAGCAATGGTTGTTAACAAACAATGAGGAAGAAAAGGAAGATGAACAAACCAGAGAGAAAATTTATTGTACATTTAACACCAACTACCATTGTTTCCTGAAATTTGTATACAAAAACCTATCATTATTTTGGCTAATTTATAAACAGAGAAATAATAAAAGAACACCCTGCAAACTGCACACCTCTATATTTTACAGTGCTCACCAAATACAAAATTGGTTTAATCTTTTTCCTACACTCCTAGGGTATATCAAAACGGAGTCAACACAGAGACCACCTTTTGTGTGAGTGCAGTCGATCTGGGTCACTGAAAATTTGATCTTTGTCAATACATTGGGATTCTCAACAACAAAATCTCCCAAGTGGTAATGGACCCAGTTTCCCTGATTGTCTAAATGACACCGGGATATGGTCTGTTGACCATCGGATGTTGTTAGATGGAACTGTACAGGTTTTATGTCCCAGCCATGGATATGCTCAGAGTTACAAACTCGACGGCCCAGTCTCTTAGAGGCCTTACCAAGGTGGAGTCGGAAGAATACACTATATGTATCGGCCGGAAACTGAAACTCAAATTCCCCATCTACTTCAAACCACCAGATCTGTTGGAGATATGCAACTGTCTGGAATCTACATGCAAGGATATGGAAATACAAATCAATCGGCTTATTCCATCTCCAAATTTCACAACATCAATCAAATTAAAAACAATTATTGATTGGGCTACACCCTCAGTTTTCGAAAGACCTCAGAGCATAGGAAGCAAAAACATAGTTGAAGATATAAACTGGCTTATAGGTTATAGGCACATTTTCAAAGAACAAATCCAAAAGAAGAAAAGAAACCAAATCCCTAGCGATCAATTTCTCAACTAGACACAAGTTACGAAATCGATGAATAACTAATAAGAGTTCAATTCCAATCAGAACAGTTTCAAACACTAAACTACTATGAATTTGAATTGCAGGTTGCCCTTCCAAATCCTTTTTTCCCAAACAAAATAGTTTGATATTTGCACAATATCACAGCTCATAAAATAAGTTTACAACCTTAAATTGAAGTAATGACAATACTAATTACTTTCAGGACTCCATCCTAAAATGTAACAGTCCATGCCCTCGTGATTAGAAAACTAGCTCATTCTTTTGTGAATGAATATTCCAAAATCCAGAAATATATTCGCAAAATCCTAATTATTTTCTCGCATAATATTTAATCTTTTAAAATAGACTGGCTACATTAATGGCTGTCCATTGCCCAATATATGAAATTCAGCATAGATACTCAACAACAATGGTTACAATTGTAAAGACTAAATCTAGAACAAAACTATCGAGTGTAGTAGCTAATAAACTAGCAAACTTGGAGTTATGCATGGAAATAATTGAAGACACCAATTGAATTGAATTACTTGTCCTAAACCAAATCCAAGAAGAATTAATTGTATTGCTATAACCTATATTTTTCCACTTCCAAACCCAATTCATATGACAAGTTTGGCAATATATCCACCCTGGGATATTCCCATGCGAGACATAACAGTGAAAATTAATACCGCTCAAATTGTAGTTGTTGATTATGCGCATGTGATCATGGGCGACAATCAACCACACACAGTCAGCGGCCACAATTGAATTTTCATACATGACACCATGCAGGTGAAAATTGTTGTATATCCACCTATATTTATCTAAACATAAAAAGTTGGTTAAAATAATTTTCTCTCATTCACCTCAAATTATTCTGTTATTACAGATCATCAACTTAACCTTTAAAAATTAAAATATCCATAATCCATAGCCTATCCAATTCTAATGTTAAAACATATATCTATATCTATATATAAACAGAGATATATATATATATATATATATATATATGAATGATCCATTGTAGTCCGAATTGTAAGTGGACTGCACGGCCATTTGGTCGTGTTCCGGTGGTCCGGTGGTCGGTTTCAAATTCCGGCCGTTGGATATGATGCTCACCCCCTACATGCCACGTCTGCAAAAAATCATGCCAATCCGACGGTCGGAATTTTGTAAAACCAGCCTTAAGCAAACTAAAATTACCAAAGTCTATATATAAATTTCATTTGTGCTTAAAGCTGGTTTTACAAAATTCCAACAGTCGGATCAGCATGATTTTGTGCAGGCTTGGCATGCAAGGGGTGAGCATCATATCCCACGGTCAGAACTTGGAACCGACTACCAGAACACGGTCAAATAGCCGTGCAGTCCACTGCAGTCCGGACTGCAATGGATCATTTCTATATATATATAGTTTCTATAAAAATCTCACCTAGATTCATCGGTGGGAATGTGATTCCAATATCTCCGATCATCTATCCCTGTAATCGTCATTGCCTTTGACGAAATCGATAAACAAATCCCACCCGTTTTCTTATCCAGCCAAATTTCCTGTACAAAACCAAAATTACCAATACATCAATAAAGTTATATAATAATTATACAAAAATACATTCATACTTCAGAGAGTGATAGGGAGAAAAGGCGTGTTTGATTTCATTTTCAAAAGTTAATTTTAAAAACATTAAAAATGAAAACTGAAACGCTCTTGAGAATACTTTGTTCTCTGTTCTTTAACAAAAATTGGAAATGAAAAAGGCAGGTTCTTTATGACGTTTTATCAAAAATACAGTTTTCAAGGAAAAAAAACAAAAAAAAACCCTCTTTCGAAACCTGCTTTTCGCCACATTTTCATTTTCTTCATTTCCTGAATCAAAAACTATTTTTTGAAAGCAGAAATGAAAATGCCCTCATTCTCTTCGGGATCTGGTTTCAGGGACAACAAAGAAGACAACGATATATATATATATATATGGGTATATATATGCACGTAGTGAGAGAGAGAGAGAGAAGAACCTTTGTGCCACCATCAAAGGTATTGGGCCGACACAATCTCGCATAAAGATATTTCTTCCCCAAATTCACCACACTCTCATCGAACAATTTCTCAAAAATAAACCGATAATTAGACGGCAATTTTAATTCCCAAATGAAATCAGCCGACGACGCACCGCGAAATGCTCGATTCAATCGAGCCAATTTGCAAATCTCAGGCGGATCCAAGTACATGAGAACCAAAGCCGCACAGCTCTCGGGAATGTCCCCGAGTCTCGGTTTCAGCGTACTAGGGTTTCCTCCTTCATTGGTGTCCGGTGCAATTCCAGATATATTAGCACCCATCAATCTCTTCAGAAATTTCAATCTGAATCTCTCAATTTGAAGAGAGAGAAAGGATATGAAAACTGAAAATACAGAGGAAGTTTCTCAGACATTCACAAATTGGGTATGTACTCTGAGAGAGAGAGAGAGAGAGAGAGAGAGAGAGAGAGGGGATGGGCTTGGAGAGGTTTGAGGTGGTAATGTGTCTATTTCCTTCTATACGGACACGTACAGGCTGCGCGTTTTTAAGACAGTGAAAAGAGAAACAGAGAGGAGAGAGAGAGAGGAGAGGGATGGAATCGACTTTTCGAATGAAGTTTGAGAAGATCTTATCCCGTGCATCTCAGCGCTGATAAAGAGAAAGATAGTCTAACGCTTTTTTAAAAAGTTGCAACTCACGTCCGGCATAGTGACAAAGGTGTTCGTTTCAAAATGAAGTGCTCTTTACTCGCTGAAGAAGCGCGTGATAGTATTCCTAATCGATAAATTAGTGACGTGGATGCCCATAAAAATCTGAAGAATATCTAGAGAAAAACTATGGAGGGAGTGTCTCCATGGGAAATCACATTTTAGTCCAGTGGCAGAGAAAAATTTTAGCTTCCATTACATAAAAATTAGTAGGATTGCGGGAGCGCGGGAGGGCATCGTGAGAGCGCAGATATCATTTACTTTTAAATAATGGAAAATATATATATTTTTTTAATAAAGAGTAATTATAAAAAATAAATGTGAGCACACCAAACTCTAATGTTGACTTTATATATTAGTACTGTGCTAAATTATTATGTTAGTATAGATATACTATGTTATATTAATTGTCATATAAATAATTAATGAGTAATGCTATACATCGCTACAAGAAAAAAAATAAGGGTACTTTTGGAAAATCACAAATCCATTTCTCTCTTGTAGATAGCTATGCATATCATTTTCCATAATTAATTAATATAATTCAAGTGTGACATGTATATTATTTTTTCACCATTTCATTTAAAGTCAATTATCACTTGTTATATGATAATTGATGTGATATGATTATCAATTATTTTACGAATTTGTATTATATCATTTATTATGGTATATGGTAAAATTACGATTAGTAAAAATAACTGTGTGCATGCATGACAGCACTTTATAAGATTATCATAAAATATCATGCACATTGATCAAAACGTTAATATTTTCTCTCAACCAATAGTGCTTCATCTATTTGCGTGGATCCATTTTAAGATATTTTCAATTCAGCAGATTCAATACAATAAAAACAACAATGTAGTATATTTTTAAGTAAAAAATTATAGTTTGATCCCTCAACTATTTTCGATTTATACTCTGCACCCCTATAGTTCTTAATTGCAACAAATTGATTATTGTAATTTTGATTTGTAACAATTTGCATCCTTCTATCAGTTAGCCATTTATTTCTTTGATCATAAATTAACGGTGCATCTACAAGTATATTGGTGAAGTTTCATGAATTTTCTCAATATATTTTATTTATCATGAATTTTATTTATTGTATGAAAAAAATAATTCGTAAAATTTAAAATATATTGATAAAATTATAAAACTTCACCGATATGTTTATAGATACATAATCAATTTAAGATAAATACTAAAATAAAATAAAACAAGTATAACACCTTTTTTCAGTCAAAGAAACAAATAGCTATTTGACAAAATGGTACTGTAAAGTGTCATAAATCAAAACTGTAGGGGATCAATGTGCCACCACAATTAAAATTATAGGGATTGAAAGTACAAAATTGGTGATAGTTGAAGGAGTCAAACTGTAATTTTTTAATTTTTTTTTTTTTAAATTGCATGCTCCAAATACCTTTGTCTAGAAAAAGAAAAACTAAAAGATAAAAAAAAAAAAAAAAAAAAAACCCATAGAAAGAGAGACCAGGACACCCTTACCATAGCAAAACTCAAATATCTAATGCCCATTCCAAAATCAAAATTGTCAATAAGTTGTTTGAGGACTAGGACCATGTAATCTAAGTTAATGGTGCTGCATTCATTGATCACTCTCCAACTTGGATTTATGATAAGGTAGGCATGTGACCCTTGAATTTTTCCACCAAAAATCTTTAATTTATTAATAGAAGATAGAAACATACAAGTTATAAAATAATAGCATGACTAATTCTACCGCCCACCACAAATATTAAAAGTAAATCACTTCTCTTTTCTATCTTATGGAATAAATCTTATCATTCATGCAATTGATCACTTCTCCTCTATGGAGGTAGACATCAAATGATAGGAGTCGAATCTCATATATATATATATATATATATATATTCTTTTTCTTAAAGGACCATCATTACTTTATGTGAGGACTTGGCTTTTTAGCCTATGTAAGATGAATATTTTGAAAAACCGGCCGTTGGATCGAATATTCTTTCTATGTATGACATGCATGCCAAAAATCACAGCGATTTGACAGTCGGTTTCTAAAATACAGACTATGAAAACTTATGATATTATCTAACGGTCACAGTTTTTCGCAGTCTGTATTTTCAAAACCGACCATTTGATCACTATGATTTTTGGCATGTATGGTATACATTGGAAGAATATTTAATCCAACAGTCAGTTTTTCAAAATTATTATCTTATATTGACTAAAAAGAAGTCCTCATATGAAAAATAATATATATATATATATATATATATATATATATATAAAATGATCCATTGGGGTCCCTTTTTACAGTCCACTTTTACGGTCCACTTCTCACTGGGATAGTTAGGATAGGTATTTTGAAAAATCGACCGTTGAATTAGATACTCCTATTACGTATGTCATGTTCGCCAAAAATCACAGTGATCCAACGGTTGTTTCATAAGAAAACTATCTGTGAAAAAAACTGATACTTTAAAGAACAAAAAAAAATATCAGTTTTTTTCACAGTTAGTTTTCTTATAAACCAATCGTTGAATCACTGTGATTTTATGGAGAAAAAAATTCATAAAAAATTAAAATATATTGAGAAAAATTATGAGACTTCACCGATATGCTTATAGATTCATTAACAGTTTAGGATAAATACTGTATATAAAAATAACAAGTTTAACATCATTTTCCAGTCAAAGAAATAATTAGCTAACTAATAGAATGAGATAATTTAATACAATCAAATAGTTTATGGGGGACATTGACGCAATCAAAACCACATGAAGCCAACGTAAAAATGGCCTATAGTTTATATTGTGTAGTAACTCTAAAATATAGTGTTTAAAATTAACTCCCAACATACCACTTCCGCAACAAGACTGGTGATTTCATAAATTATTTTATTTTTTTTTTTTATTCCCTGGGTAGAATGATTTCATGATTGAATATGGGTGCAATTTTGAAACTCTTAACATGCCACCTAGACAACAAAATTGATGATTTCGTGCTCATTTTGTGCCATGGCCATGCAATCGTGTTTGTCTTTATAATAGCCAAATATAACTAATTACCTAACCCACAGACAATCCCACCTAAAAACAATTATTTCTTGTTTATTTGAAATTTCCTGATAAAGAAGTGTTTTTTTATTTAAACTTAAATTTTCATCCAAACAACTACATTTATACATTAAACAGATTAAAAGCAACAAGGCAAGATATTATTAATTAATTAATTTGAGGATAAAACTTAAAAGTGTTAGGTCGTTGCTTTTACATCATTCAGTACACGTAATTATTCTCCACTCTTCATAGTTAGCAAAAATCCACCCACGTGGAGCTGAGTCAGCTGCATCTGCGGATCAGACACGTTGTACTTTCGGCATCCTCCACATCCACAAGCACATCCAACACTGTCAGCAAAAGTAGAGAGAGAGAGAGAGAGTTGTCCTTCAAAATTAGTTCAGTAGTTAGGTCTTGATTTGTTTGTTATATGCAATGGAACTAAGAGAATTTGTACGGGAAACGGATTTTAAACTTCCATATCAAACAAGCATTTGATCTCCCAATGAAGGAAATTTCCGATGGCCCCCATTATTTTATTTTTATTAGCCTTTGTTTCATTGTTTGAAACACTGAAAAGCCCATGGAAAACAACATCAAAAGAGTAAAATTACTTTAGAAATGAATTTATTTTTGAGCAAATTTAAGGGCCCGTTTATAAAAATAAAAATAGAAAACGGCCTAAAAAATGCATTTACTTGTAAAAAATAAAAATTAATTTCAAGAAAATGAATTCAGGTTTTAAAAAAATGTGAAAACATCAAAAATACGTTTTTTTGTTATTTTCACAAAAACTGAAAACAAGTATTATATCGTGACAATGCTTATAAACTGTAAAATCAAAAAATAAAAATAACAAAACATATAGAAATAATATATAGTTTTAGTAAATGCATTTACATTATTTTTAGATTTTGAAAACAGTTTTAATTTTTGCAAAACACAATTTCTAAGTTTTGAAAATTGAAAATAAAAACTGTTTTTAAAAAATTTTCACAAAAAAAAAAAAAAAAATTAAAAATTTTCACGAAATAAACAGGTCCTAAGCATTTTCCTCTCTATTTTTCTCAAACCAAATGATTGATTTGAGTATCCTCTCAAAGATTCATTCAATGAATAGAATAAAGGCAATTCAATGTTTAAAAAGTTTAATGATACATGATTGAGAAAACAAATCAAAAGGTACAATTAGCGAATCATGTTGTTGAAAATTGCAGATTCTGCTTACAGTCAGCACATGTTACAAGTAACATCAACAAATGCTTAACAAAATTTCAAAGATCAAAATTTAAAGATTCCAAGATCAACCCCCTCCTCTGAAGAGAGAGAGAGTAGGCCTAAGGACGCGTTTGGACCTAACCATAATCCTTTAATAGCATTTAAAGGTACAGATTAGCATCTAGAATAAGTCAATAAAAGAAAGTAAGAGTTTGCACAATAAGGGATGGTGTATGGACCAAATTTTAGGACTTTAAAATACCAAACCACAAGGGATGACTTCCTAATTTTGCCATGCCCTCACAAAGATGATGACATAAAATTTAAGCAAAATGCAACAAAGTCATTCAAATTTAATGGAACATCCAAACACACCAAAAGTCAATGAAATAGTAAAATAAAGTACCAACACAAAAAAAGTTCTCAAAATCTTACAACTCAACCATGTATTCAACTTATTTCTGATTAGTGACTTGCAATCAGAAGTTTAGTGCCCAAGATCTGTGCCTTGTAAAGAAACAAGATGTAACTAGTACTCTTATATGCAGCTGCTCAACAATCCATTTGGTGATCTGCAGCCGCGGAGTCAAGGTTTTGTCTTTGGGGGTGACAAAATTTATAAAACAAAAATTCTATTCCTGAAAAAAATAACTTATACCACAAGGATTGAAAACTTAATATAAGCTCGTCGAATTTCATTGCTTTGACTAAAATCATGATTTCATATATTCACAAATGAAATCCTAGATTGTGTTTCAAAGAATTTAAATTAACTTTTTTCATTTCAATTCTTTCGTATTCTGTAAAACGATTTTTTGGCATTTGAGGTTTGCAATGATGTATCTCGGCTTATGACTTTTTGGCATTTTTTCTTTTGAAAAATTCATCAACTGTAGATACTCTTTCTACCTATAAATCAAATAAAAATCATTTTTACTTAGATCAACCAATTTTAATACACACAAATATAAATTAATATTAGAATAATAGGTCTAGACCTTAGTTTCTTCTTGGCTAACCTACAACCATATTACAACAATTAATTTACAAAGAGGGTCGACGAAAGAAGGATAGAAAAAAAAATGTAAATGGAGGGCAAGATGAAGACGAAGACAAAACTAAGTTCATAAATGATGGCTTCATTGAAGATGAACAGGAGAGTATGGCAAATGTGAAGAGAAGAGTTAGGCAAAAAAATTATCAGAGGCATTTGCTTTCTTATATCCTATATAATAATACTAATAATAATAATAAAAATAATAATATTTAGGAATTTCAAAACTTGCTTTGGAATTTTTTTAATAACTTGTTGGGGAGTGGGGGTGTCATTTCACTATAATAATCTATAATAATATAAGACTATATGTATATATATATATAATAATAGTATACATTTGACAGAACTTAGGGGGTGACTATGAGTGGCTCCGCCACTGGTGATCTCTGCCTATTCCACTTTCCTAATATAACCCACCAATGGGGAGTAAACTTGAAAATTACTTAGTAATATTTCTCCTCTCCTCTTCTCTTCTCTTATGAAAGTTAACCAAACAAGGGAGTTATACTTCCCCAACTTTCTCTCCGACCTATCCAAACAGGGTAGAGAAAAAGTTAATTAACTTTCTCTTTTCTTCTATTCTTTTTCTTCTAATGACTCCTCTCTTCTCTCCAAATCTTTCAATCCAAATAGTGTAAAGGGTGGGAGGTTTCATTTCTGGGTGACCTAAGTAACCAGCGGTTCCTAGGTGTGCAACTTGGATCGACTCAAACCAAAAATTGAGCCAAATCGGTTCAGCTCAGCTTGGCTCGGGTTCAAGTTTAGCAGGACCAATTTAGGTAGGTTCAGTTCCAATTTTACTCAAAATCAAAACAAACCAAACCAAACCAAACAGGGTTGTGCCCCTAACAATCACCTGGTGGGCAACCAAATAATGACTTATTTCCCATAACCTGAAACTTAAAAAGCATCTCTGGAAACAGTAAAACCAACCTTAACAGCAATGGTACACAGCCTTTCATTCTATAAACTGGATCTTTAGGAACATCAGTTCATTCAACACCCTCAACAATGGAAAAGCTACAGCAACAGCAATAACAGCCCAACTTGCAGCATTAATATTTAAGAAAAGGGAACATAATAAGTTGATGATCAAAAGCCTTGGGTCAGTGTATTCTAATTCAATCAATATCCAAGTGAGCATAGCTAGAACCACATGAGTGAGGCAATCAGTGTTCATAAGGAAAAATTAAAAGCTTGTGAACAAGGCAATACCTAATCAGTGGAGGTAACGGAATATACAAACATTAGACTGTAAGGTCACCAGTAACTGGTCCAGGGCAAGTCAAAAAGATAGGATTAAGGAATAATCAGTTGCCTCCAACTTGCTTCTTCCCAGAGTCTTCAACCAACAATTCATCGACATTCCAATCTTCATAACTGCCAAATTTATAAAACTAGTGAAAAGTTGCAGCGTATTGCCATGTTCTCTGTTTCATTCTTGGTAAGTGAAAGCTAAAAAGTAGTTTTGAATCATTAATCTTACCTTCCATCAGGCAAGTAACGACGGATGGTGAAAGGTATCTTACCCTCTCGAAGCTCTTTCAACGCAATCTAAGATAATTGAATAACATAATAGATCAGCAAGGAGATACAAGTCATAAAAGAGCCATTTACATTAGTGAATACTATGAGACTTGACCACACATATCGCAAAATCCTATTAATGCCCCTGAAGATTGTGGTTGTCCCGAACTTTATGGATTAAAATTTCAATACTTGGATCAGTCCAGAAAAATTGTTGAGCATTATTTATTTACATGTTGGTAGGATAGTATCAAAGAGGTCCATTTAAGAGGAAATGAGACGTCCCATGCAAATTGACTATGTCCATTGTGCTTCACATAGGATTTTAGTTGAGTCATTCTGGAGCATTTAAAGGTGTCCATTTATTTAAGATAATCACATTTTATGATTTTAATAATTGCACTTTTCTATTCTACACAATGATGTTGGTGATTTCTCCATGTTACCCTAATAACTCGTGTATTAACTTGCTATATAAAACAAATGGACTGATTTAAATTTCATGGGCCATGTGAACACCGTGGTAATATTCCAAGCAAAGCTAAGAAGAGGAGATAAGAAATTCTCGTCATCTCGCAGCACATTTTCAGAAGCTTATGCAGGTTAGCCTTGCCCTTCAAGCTCCAACTTTAAAAGGTTAAAAACCATTTTTTTATACAACTCTATGCATAAAAAATTTGTAAGTAAGTGAACACAATATAGTGTTTGGCGACATTCAATTACATGCATAATAACAAATTTGTGGCGTGGATGTTGGGATAAAATAGGTCAGAAATAGCATCCAGTAAGTTTATATTTGAGATGTTTCAAGCAAAAATTCAGTCATTTTACAATGGGTTTTGAGAAAAGCTTACCTCAAGTGGGTCAGTCTCACCTTCCAACTCGACCATCACAGGTGCATTCATGCTATTTAACCAAGCGAAGTGTTCTTAAACATCAACCAGCATGTGAAACTTAAAACAGATTTTTGAAAGAGAGGAAGGTCAGTATAAAACCTGATCTGAAGGGCACGAGTCCCCAAAATTCTTGCCCTTTCATACTTTGTCATGTACATTGATGTTTTCTTCCCTCCACAATCCTTCTCTTTTTCTTCAGCTTCTGTCAAGGGAGCATCAGATAAGTCTTCATTATTGTTGTCATCCTCCTTTGCCTCCTGCTGATATTTCCCAAAATGCATTTTATTTTAGTCAACTTAATCAGAAACTCTAGATCAGATTGATAAGACAAAGTGTTTTGCAAGCAAACCAAAGAATGAAGTTCTTTACCTCAACCTCATGATCCGGCTCATCATCATATCTGCGATAACAAATTTCCCATTGATGTAAAAACATTCATTGCAAATATCATCAAACAATAAGACAGACCCAATTGGTAAAGTGACAATAAAATTTATTTAATTCTTAAAATGAGGAGAAAAGTAAAAAGTTGCATACAAACTTACAAACGATATTTGAAACACTAAGGTAACGAGGCAATTCTCCCGCTCATAGAAAATAAAGGACATAAAAAACGAAGGGGAAATGACACTCTTAATACGGGCAAAAAATTCATAATTAGACAGCAGGATTTATAACTTTAGAACATTGCTTCCTAAAGAACAACCAAATTTACTTCAAGGCATAAAGACTACCAATGCAGCATTCTCCTATGGCTCCGCCATATGCTTCTAAGATGCATTACTTATTAAACTTCCCAAACTTGTTATATGCATCCTCATCAGTTCCTATTCGGCTATTTGCTTCCCGCTATTTCCAAAACCTTTGATATCCGTTTTTGTTCCCCGCTCTCTGCACACTGGCAACTATGGTTTCAGCCATTGCAGCAACTGAACGATTTCGTTAACAACCATTGTAATGACCTTTATAAAGGCCCTATTTGCATTAGCTTCTGCTAAAATCACTGTTGGAGAACTATCTCTTCATGTATTTATTAGAGTTGCGTTCAAACCAACTCTTGACATATCAAAATTTTCATACTAGAAGTGATTGTGACAAAAGCTGGGGGGGTTGGAGTGGGAGTTGGCTAGCTTTGGCCACCCATCCTATACCCCTCAAGTTCTCTAGAAGTGATTATCACCCATCTATTTAGATCAAGTGGAATTTTGAGCTCCAAAAATGATATTAGGCAAAGTTGTTCCAAATAGAGCCTACGGTCAACTTCATATCCAACTCTTCTATAAGGCTATAGACACCGAGACAACGGCTTTCAACTTTCAAGCCCCAAACCAATATTTATTTTTTATTTATTTTAAAGCTCTATATTCCAAGTTTCCAACAACTTCAATTTTTTGTCACTAATCAGCCCTCGATGCAACAAAAATAATTTTAGTTCAGTCACATGAAGCCAGGGTTTTTCCGGCCCCCCACCTCACAAAAAAATACATATAAAAAAAAAAAAAAATACACACACAAAATTACATTGACGCCAAATAGACGTGAATAACATCAATAAGAACTAAGATTCACAACAATGTAAAATAGAAATCATCAATACACCAATCAATACACATACATTAAGCTCAAACATCTGAATAATTTTAAAAAAGAAAACCCTAATACCCTTCAAAATAAACAAGCTCAACAAAAAACAAAAGAAAAGAAAAGAAAAACTCACAATTTGTACAGTATGAGAAAATCCTCTTTCAAGTAACACCTTGTGCTGTTTCAAACCTTACCAGCAGAATATAATACAAATATATATATATATATATATATATATATATAGAGAGAGAGAGAGAGAGAGAGAGAACGAACCCCATGTCCACATCGTTGTAGTCATCATCAGCCATTGTTACGAGAAGATCTTCCGTACAGTCTTCTGCAAAAACCCTAATTCAAGTAAATAGCAGCACTTCCTGGGGTTTAAGCTCCTCTCCACTGCACAATATAAGTGATTACTGATAATAAGTAATGCTGTATATTCCAAAAATAAATTTTCAACAAAGTCTCCCTATTAAGCCACAGATAAATTTGGACCGGACAATTTAAGTAAACTCAAGATTGGGCCTTAAAAAATAAGAACCCAATATATTAGCTAAGTTAGAAATAAGTCCAATTCAAAGAGAAGTTAAACTTGCAAGTTAAGTATGCTTGACCAAGTCAAAAGGAGCATGCAACTGTACGTGGGTGGTTTCCTATTTCTATAGATTAGTGGCATGAAATCAAGAGCTACATGGAGCATCTGGCAACTAGCAAATCGTGGAGAGAAGCACTAACAACATCTCGAGATTTTTCTATAAATACTAAGCTTGGAGGCAAACTCAAGGGATCTCAACATCACACATCAACACTACTACTACAGTTTCTATTTTATCTAGCTCATAGCATTTAATTTCAGCATTGTCTTCAATTCATAGTTGTAATTGCACTTTCGATTATGGTAATTTTTTTCATTCAATTTCAAAGCAAATTCATAGATTAGCTTGCTTTAAATTTCGTAATTTAGTTTCAAGATCATAGATTAGCTTTTTTTTAATTTAGCAATTTATCTTACTTTTGATTAAATCGTTTTACTACTTTAATTAACTTGCGATTTATTTTATTCGACACTTTATTCTTGTTCTTATTAATTGTGGAAAGTCCTATTGATCCGTTATAGGCAAGGAAGAACCCTGATAAAGGGAAGAACCCCAACCCTTTCACAATAACCTACCATCCAATCTCGACTTTCAAGGTGGCTTATTAATCGGTCGAAAATCAATTTGATTGATTTCTTAGCTTTCCTCTCATCAATCGGCGCTCGGGATCAAAGCGATTGGCTTACATTGAACCAATTTGGTTCTGGCACGCCCGCGCACCTCCTGAAAGCCAATTTGTGTGCAAACATATTTGGTACGCCCGGTGAGACACAATTTAATTTATTATGCTGACTCGTAGCAAGAATAAGCAAACATAAGGGGTTTCCGAGAGCGAACAACATCCTATTAGGGATGCCCCACAAGGGGAGGTTCCGCTTCATGAAGGTGTTCGGAATGAGGAAACTACCCTGCAAATTCCAATAGTGCCCCCATCTTCTATTGGATATTTTCATAAAGTTATCCAACAAAATAATGAGAATCTGGTGGCCTTAAGGGAAAGTGTTGAAAAAATGTCAAATAATTTTTATCAATTAAGTCAAGAACTCTCCAATACTCTCGGCACTGTCAATAAAGCACTCATTGATGTGAGCCGAAGTATTGAAAGAGGATCATTCAATCAAGACTGAACTCAAGAAAGCATAGGTGGAAGGTTTGATTTTCAGCGGCGGAAATGGCGGGACAGTTTTCAGGGAGTGCGGATCACCCTAAAACGTCCACGACGTTTCGTTGTCCACCACCTATCTCAATAGAAAGTCGACCCCCAGTAGTTTTAGCCATATTGCCGACACAACAGTTTAGGAATGACATCTTTGGGCAACCAGGGCTAGACTTACTGTTTAATAGGCAAAGCGGCTGAAATGTACCTGAAGATATACCCGGCAGGCAACAACCCTTCGAGACGTTTGGAGGTTAACCAAATGCACCTATATACTCCCTTCGTCCTACAAAGATAGGCATTGTTTCCTTTTTTTGGCTGTCTTAAAATGATAGTCTATTTTGAAAAGTCAAATTATTTTTCTTTTAACTTTCTCATATTACCCTTTATTATTCCAAGAATGGCTTGACATGAAACTAAATACAATTGTAGAAAAAGGATAGTTTTGGAAATAAAAGGTAAAAAGGATCATAAATCAATGCATTAATGAGTTTTCTTAATAAGAGTGTTTTTTGGAAGAAGCCTATTTTTATGGGACGGAGGGAGTATTAGAATATGCCGCCTGTTATGGGGTCAACAAATTTTTATGTGGAGTCAATGCTGACGGTCATGCCATTGAGGCCCGAGGAGCAACCTCCAATGCCACAAATAGGCGAGAACGTCACGCATAATAAATATCAATGTGCATTAGGTCAACCACCAGTGTTGGATTGCAATGAAATTTTTAAATGATTCAAGAAGCGGTTGGACAAAATCCAACAATGAGAATTAATAGTCCGACATATAGGAAACCTTATCCAGAGTGGATAGACCGTAATTTTGAGTTCCCACGAGGTTTCAAAATTCCTAATTTTTCATTATTTTATGGCAATGAGAATCAATCTATGGTCGAGCACATTAAAAGGTTTACTATACAATGTGGTGAATTTTCTACGAATGAGTTTTATAAATTAAGATTATTTGTAAATTCTCTGACTGGACATGCATTTACTTGGTATATCAACTTGCCATCCAATTCTGCTGGGATTTGGCGAGAAATGGAAGAAAAATTACATACTCAATTCTTTAAAAATGAGCATGAAGTTATTATGGCCGATTTATCTAGATACATGCAATTACCAGGAGAATCGACTGAAAAATATTTAGCTCGTTTTAAAATTACTAGAAGTAGATGCATGGTGTATTTGCTTGAGAAAGAATTTGTAAAATTGGCACAAAATGGATTGAATATAAAGTTACGTAAAAAGTTTGATGGCATGGAATTTGAAGATTTATTTGAATTGTCAACTAAGGTAGCAAGATATGGATAATTATTGAAGAAGGAATCCCAAATGAAAAGTTCATCTTTGGGTACCTACTATCATGAT
The DNA here is from genome assembly GCA_017140935.1 of Hamamelis virginiana. Classification (NCBI taxonomy): domain Eukaryota; kingdom Viridiplantae; phylum Streptophyta; class Magnoliopsida; order Saxifragales; family Hamamelidaceae; genus Hamamelis; species Hamamelis virginiana. The sequence continues at coordinate 1,335,035 of JAESVK010000811.1, forward strand.
CCAAATTATGATATCGCCATGGCTGAAATCATTGCCAAAAAACCCATTGTATGCCAAGGCTTACATAAAAAAGACAAGGATGTCTCAATTGTTCAGGCTACTGGGAAGAATATTTATGAGACATCCAAACAATATTCTTTTGATATATCCAAGGCTAGCGAGATTTTTGACCATCTTTTAGCTGCTAAGATGATAAAGTTATTTGATGGATACAAAATCCCGCCGCCTGAGGAGTTGAAAAAAGTGGAGTATTGTAAATGACATAATTAGAAAAGATATAACACTAATGATTATATTGTTCTTTGAAATGTGATACATGAGAATATTGATAAGGGGTTGCTGAAGTTTCCATAAAAGGAAAAGCAACAAATGGATGTAGACGTGAAAACTTTTCCACTTATCTTGGATCACGGTGTGGCATCAGTTGACTTTCGCCGAATGATGGCACCCATGTCACCATTCAATCCAAGAGGTCCAGTGCGTAATAATGTCCATATGAATAGTTTCAATCATAAGGGAGGAAGATTTTTTCAGAATAGCGGTCGAGTTAATTTTCCAACTAGGCCGAGGAACACTATTCATACACTTTGTCTAAGGTGTGAGCAAGAGGTGCAACAACCAAGATTTGAATAGAAGCAGAAAATGACTAGCTTGAGGGTGCAAAACCAATGGAGGAGACCCATGTTAATTTAATACAATGCTCCTAGAGTGAAAAATCAGCGGGCCAGACCTTTATTGCTCTAATCTATTGTCTCTTTACCGCCATGGGTGAATAGACCAAGGATGGTGCGTTCACCATAGGTTGAATATAATAGGTGGGTAAGAGTGACACATCCCAAATTTCCACAAAAGTTGACTAAAACTCAGAAAAGACAGCAGCAGCGACGAAAATTACTGCAAAAGAGGAAGTTAACAAGCATTTCGATCATGGCAGAAACTAAGGCAGCGGCGGAAAAAGCTAATGTAACAAAAGCTTTGAAACAAATTGGGAAGGAAATGGAGATTCCAGTGGAATAAAAAGCCTTTGAGATCTAGAGAGTAGAAGAGATGTTGGGGGAATTGCAAAGAAGTCTGGACAAGCTTCAAAAACGGGAAGGAGAGGGGTCCAGTTCGAAAAAAGATCATGATGACTAGGACGCATTTGATATTCAGTTTGGGACTGTTCCTAAGACAATGTCATGTAATATGACTTTTGTCTTACTTATGATTTTTCAGGCAAAAGAGGAGACCCAAGTGGTTAAACTCTAAGCTGTTGAGACTTAAATGAAAGAAGCATTGATAGAGCAAATAGAGGCATATGCTCCTATTTTGAACACAAATGGTGATAGGGCTACCTTTGAGAGACCAATACAAAGGATGGTTCAACACCTCAAGCTTCTATATATTTAGGTTTATTTAAATGGTTGTCCTGTCAGTCGAATCTTGGTGGATAATGGGGCTGCTGTGAATGTATTACCAATGGCTATGATGAAGAAAGTAGGGAAAGATGAGTCCAACCTCGTGCCCACGGAAGTGACAGTTGCCAATTTCTCTGATGGTGTGATGGCCACAAAAGAAGTGGTCCCTTTAGAATTGGTGGTAGGATCAAAGAAAATGATTTCGGCATTTTTTGTAATTGATTCTATAGCAAGCTATAATGCGTTGTTGGGACGTGATTGGATTCATTCTAGCATGTGTGTTCCTTCGTCTTTACACCAATTTTTAGTTTTGTGGCATGATGACAAAATAGATATTGTAACGACGGACAAAAGACCTTTTGTGGTGGGGTCTAATGTAGTTGATGCTTATTTAAACAATAAAGGTGTTGGCATGGTTAAATTTATAGGTTTTGACAAATTCGGAAGACCTACTGGTATCACAGCTGCAACTGTGTCTACACCACGCAAAATCTGTGCTCAAGATGTTCGGCCTATGGATTTAGTTCCGGTGAGATCGAACATCTCTTAGTTTTTGGATGACAGTAGTTAATGGTTAGTAGGACCTGAGAAGATGAGAATAAGACAGTAGTTCAGATTATTATAGAAAAAATCCGAATATATGCTGGGGAAAGAATTGCTTTAAATGAAACTAAATGTATATGGGAAGGCAACAAAGTAACAGTTGAAGGAATCGAAATTGAGGATCTAAAATGTGCTCCAGAGAAGTTGGAAGATGTACGAGTAGAAGTTCAAGATTTATTACACGAAGTAAATCTCGTAACTCTAAAAAATCCAAAGCCGACTTTTATTAGTCAGGCATTGGATGAAAATTTAAAGGTTGAAATAATTTATGTTTTGCAGGAATATGCAGATTACTTTCAATTTCCATGTTACTCATTTTTACTGCAAAATTATATATTATGAGTGGCATCAATACTTCTAAGGAAATGTTGTTTTGGAAATATAGTATATAGTTTGCTATATATGATTGTGCCTTTTTTTTTTTGGCAATTGTAGACATAAATCCAGTAAATTTTTAAGAAGGATGGTTCATTGAGTTGATTTCACAAGGCAAACTTATAATTGTCATGGCGGATAGCTTAAATCCATATCCTTTGGGCTTTGTTAATTGATGGGAATGGATATTTTCTTGCAAGAATATGGCCATAGAGTAAGACTAGCAACACACTGTAATTTCAACGAGTTCGTCTTGACTACTGGTTTGGAGTTTTTCCCTTTAGGTGGTGATCCAAAAGTTCTTGCTGGTTGTGACTTACAGAGATCTTGTTGTTTTAATACTCTTCCATGATGTCCTAATTGTTTTGATAACAATCTTTCATTTGATGATTCCATTATATATTAATTGTTGGATACTCTAATGGTGGATATGCGAGCGTGATAACTTTTACATTGTTCTATATCGCCATGAATCTGTTAATTGCTAAAGTTATAGATTTTTTAATATGTTGATTCAGGAAAAACTTTATCTTATACTTCTATGAAATTGAGGAAAAGGGGTGAAATTGCTGTATTCTAAATAAGGGATGAAGTACTATTATTATATGATCCATATCTTTGTTGATTAGCATACCCATATTTCTGGTATTTTTTGGTTTTACAGTTGGTCTACATATTTTTTTTAAATGTTTATAAGCATTGCCACGATCTAATCCTTGTTTTCAGTTTTCGTGGAAATAAAAAATAGAAAAATGATAAAATTTTAGAGACAATTGTTGTTGACATTAGTTTAATAATTTTTTTTGTTATTTTAGAGCTCATCATTTAGCCATGGCTCCTAAAAAGCAACCGTCTGGACATGCAATCAGGAAAATGAAGCAAAAGAGAGAAGGATTTATTCAAACTCAATCCGGATCTCTTGACAAGTTTGTAATTACTACTAAAAAACCAAAGACTTCAGATTTTATGAATGAAGGAGAACCTCCTAATCAAGATTTGGTAAATAAAGAACAACCTGTTAATTAAGGCTTGGTAAATGAAGAAGAACCTCCTAATCAAGGCTTGGTAAATGAAAAAGAATCTCATAATCAAGACTTAGTGAATGAAGAACATCCTCCTAATCAAGACTTGGTGAATAAGAATGAAAATGTGAATGAGAATGAGAATGAGAATGATCAAAATGGAGATGGCAATGAAGAATGTGGGCTTTCATTCTCTTTAAACATTGATAATCCGAGTGAGTGGGATCTTGTTGATCAAAATCTTATAGATACGTCAGTACAAAGGGGTCCTATAAGAAAAAATGATACCAATTTATGATAGATGAGCATAATAGACATTTCTTCTTTGCCTATTACATCCGACACTTACCAAATGGAGAGAAGCAAGATAGGAAATGAATATACTAGCCATAAAATATATTGTTTATGTTGTAAGTTGTTCAAACAAGTCGGGAACACAACTCAATTGGCTAGTGAACGCTTCAAAGACTGAAAAAATGTTAGTCATAGATTTAAATCTCATGAATCTAGTAGTGATCACATTGTTTGCAAGGGAAAATGGAATGAACTCACTTTGAGATTGGAGAAGAATGAAACAATTGATAGACATGTGCAAGAACAACTACAAAGAGAGAAATAACACTAGAAGCATGTATTAATGAGGATTATTGCCGTTGTAAGGGCTTTAGCTACACATAATTTACCATTTCGGGGTGACTATGAGAAGATTTATGAAGAGAGTAATGGATTTTTTTTAGGCATAATTCAAATGATTGCTGAATTTGATTTAGTAATGCAAGAGCACCTTCTGCATATCGGAAGTAGTGAAACTCGTTCTCACTATCTTAACCATAAGATTCAAAATGAATTGATACAATTGATGGGAAATGAGGTCAAAAGTAAAATTGTTGAAAAAATCAAGAAAGCAAAATACTTTTCAAAAATACTTGATTGTACTCCAAATGTAAGCCATGAAGAACAAATGTCACTTGTAATCCGATGTTTGGATGTTTCAACAAGTCCAATAGAAGTAAAAAAGTTCTTTCAAGAATTTTTCAAAGTTTATAATACATCTGGTCAGGGGCTTTTTATGTACTAATAGAAGCTTTGAGAACTCTTGAACTTGATATTGGTGATGTAAGAGGACAAAGCTATGACAATGGTTTTAATATGAAAGGGAAACACAAAGGTGTACAGAAAAGAATGCGTGAAATAAATCCTAGAGCTTTTTACACGCCGTGTGGTTGTCATTGTCTTAACCTTGCACTTTATGACATGGAAAACTCTTGTGCTAAAGCTAAGCATTTTTTTGGAGTGGTGCAACATATATATGTAGTGTTTTATTCTTCTACAAAGAGGTAGAAAGTCTTCAAAGATAATGTAGATGGTCTCACGGTGAAACCACTTTCACAAACACGTTGGGAGAGTCACGTTGAGAGTGTTAAAGCAATAAGGTACCAAGCTCCTCAAATAAGAGATGCATTACTTGACTTGACAAATTCTTGTGACGATGCCAAATTGGCTAGTGAAGCTAAGTTCATTGCTACATATGAAATTGAGAATTTTGAGTTCTTAGTTGCTATGATTATTTGGCACAACGTGTTGTTTGTTATTAATACTAGACTCTTCAAAACGAAAACATGAATATTGATGTTGTTATAGAACAGTTGAGAGGACACGTTACCTTTTTTGAAGAATATAGGAAAATTGGATTTGTGGATGCCAAAATTGAAGCCAAGAAAGTTGCAACTATACTGGGGATTGAACCAATTTTTCAAGAAACGCGCATCATTCGTAGAAAGAAACATTTTGATGAGAATGCAAGTGAAGAAGTGACACAATCAGCCGAAGAATTGTTTAGAATTAATTACTTCACATATGTTGTTGATCAAGGCCTTAGTTCACTTAAGAAAATGTTTGAGCAATTTCAAAAATATGAGTAGAATTTTGGGTTTTAATTTGTTTGATTTGAAGAAGTTAAATTTTGCCGACGGTGAATGTTTGAAGACTTGTTGTCTCAAACTTGAAGATTTTCTCAACTGTGATGGGCATTATTCTGATATTGATGGTAAAGATTTAATTTCTGAATTGCAAGTCTTGAAAAATGTTTTGCCAAAAGAAATAAAAAGACCGATTGAAGTGTTGAATCATTTGAAAGTAATGGATGGTTGTTTACCAAATGCATGAATTGCTTATAGGATATTACTCACCATACCAATTACAGTTGCCTCGGGAGAAAGAAGCTTTTCGAAGTTTAAGTTGATCAAATCTTGCCTTCGGTCGACAATGTCACAAGAAAGATTGAATGTGTTAGTCATTTTATCCATTGAAAATGATTTGGCACGTAAGCTTGAGTATGACACTTTAATTAGCAACTTTGCGGATCCAAAAGTAAGAAAATCAAAATTTATGTGACGTGTTGCTGGCTTGCTACTAATGATTTTTTATTTCTTTGAGGACGTTGATTTTTCAGGTAATTACACAAAAAAATAAACAATATTTGTACATTTATGTTTAATTATATATTTCCTTGCATTTACAAAGTTTTTTTTTTTTTTTTAGAAAACAGAAAAAGAAGAAGAAGTCAGTTATGTTTTAGTAATTGATGGAGATAGTGATAATACTCGGATTACTCAGGTATGTTCTACTATTTAGCCTCTATTTTTTTTTTATTGCATTTTCCTTAAGAATATAATTTTGTTTGATGTATTGGTAGCATTGATCAATGTTTGTAATGATGTTGGAGGTTCGGGGTGAACCTATTGAAAACTCTCATTTTGAATTGATTGTTGTAGGTCTTCTTTAATTTATTAGTTTAATTATATTTGTAATGATGACAGGAGGTTCGGAGTGAACCTATTGAAAACACTCCTTTTGAATTCATTGTAATAACCACTGGAGGTTCGAGGTGAACCTATTGAAAACCCTCATTTTGAATTAATTGTTGTTGGTCTTCTTTAATTTATTAGTTTAATTATATTTGTAATGATGACAGGAGGTTTGGGGGTGAACCTATTGAAAACCCTCATTTTGAATTGATTGTTATAAGTCTTCTTTAATTTATTAGTTTAATTATATTTGTAATGATGAGAGGAGGTTCGGGGTGAACCTATTGAAAACCCTTCTTTTGAATTCATTCTAATGACCACTGGAGGATCGGGGTGAACCTATTGAAAACCCTTATTTTGAATCGATTGTTGTAGGTCTTGTTAATTAGTTTAATCATCTTTTGTAATGATGCCCGGAGGTTCGGGGTGAACCTATTGAAAACCTTCATTTTGAATTGATTGTTGTAGGTCTTCTTTGTTAATTTAATTATATTTGTAATGATTGGAGGTTCGGGGTGAACCTATTGAAAACCCTCCTTTTGAATTTATTGTTGTATCATGTATGTTTTTTTTATTAGTTTAATTATATTTGTAATAATAGTAGGAGGTTCGGGGTGAGCCTCTTGAAAACCTGCATTGTGAATTGATTGTTGTAGGTTTTAGCTTATGAGAAATTAAGGTTCAATAACTAAAATTTTGCAATTTTTTTTTAGTCAATAAGTAGTAGGGGCATCGTTTTAGGAGCTCGCCTTGGGTATCCAAAACCTCAGGGCTGGCCCTGTAATGAGCATATGCAAGCCTTCCATTAAATATAATACCCTAATTTACCAACCAATTAGCCGAAATACCAAAATTCCTAAAAAATTGTAATGAAACCCTAAAATATTTGTAAGCAAACCCTAAAAAATAAAGAACTTACCGGTTGTAACGGAGCCGACGCCGTAAGCCATCGCCGTGAGCTGTTGCCAAGCCGTCGCCCACCGTCGTCAGCTGTCGCATGTATGGCTGTATGTGCGAGAAAGAGAGATTGTAGGTCTGTGGCCTGTGTGACTGTGCGAGAGAGAGAGAGATTGAAGTCTGAAGAGAGAAGTCGAGTGTGTAGGGGGAGAATGGGAGATGGGCTAGATTGGGCTCAACTAATTCGATCTTAAACTTTTTTATTTTTTGTTTTTGTTTTTTGTTTTTTTGGGCTGAAGCTACATGGGCTGGAGTTTTAATGGACATGAACTGATGGGCTGATGGCCTTATGTGTTAGAATTTAGGCTACAATTGATGCCTCTAAAAATTACCCCTCTATGGGTTGCCCAAGGCGGAGGCCTCTTCGGCCTCCCCTCAGGGCCGAGCCTGTACACTGGCAGCTGTTTATGCCTCTTAGCGTGTTCCAAGTATACTGTAGTAGCTGTTTGTGCCTCGTGGGCTTCGTGGTTGTACTCAAAACTGATGTTACATTTCTATCACAAACGCTCCATCGACCTCTTTTAAGCTTGCTCCGTCATGTAATCTAATCAAGTGTTGCACTAGGCTGATTTGGGAGTGAGTTCTTTTCTTTAGTTTGCATTTTATATCCCTTTCCCTCGCTGCGAAGTACTGCTTAACTAACATTGCCATGAGTAATAGTTTCAAACATGGCCTAAATTCATGGCCATTTGTTAGTTGTTACTGCACGTCCCCGTTAACAGGCTCTCACCTGAGAGCTTAAGAAATGGCATAACCACCTTGCTTTATCCGCATGTGTTTTAATAGGATTTAAATAGGGCCCTCTTTTTTATTTTACACATACGCCTCACATAATTACACTAGCCTACGTGTGAAAACAATTTTCCGGTAATAGCATAGTTGTGTAATAAATAAAGGTAATTTTTTTTAGGACATTTTAAGTCAATAATCCTAAGTTTTCAAAATATTACATGAACGAACCCGATCCAAAAATAATTACGAAAGTGAACCTATCATTATTATTATTCTTATTTTTACTAAAATATTCTTCAAAAGGTCAAATTTTGACTCTGACTTTTAATTTTGCACATAATTTTCAATCCCCAATTTTATACAGAATCCTCAATTCCCAATTTTACACAAAATCCCATACTTACACATAATTCATAATCCCAACACGTCAAATCAATATTTAATGCTTGTCATTCCATGTCCCTCACTAAAGGATGTGCAGTGATGATTTGGAATTGTGGATTCTTAGTAAAATTGGAGATTTTATATTAATTTGAGAATTGGGGATCCTTTGTTAAATTGGGGAGTCTGTTCATTTTTGGGAATTAAGGATTATTTATTAAATTGGAAATTCAGTGCAAAATTGGGGATTGTTAATAAAGTTTTTTGACTTTTTGACCGTTTACTTGGTAACATGGTTATTATTTTGCCTGCATAAGAGTATTTTGATCCAAAAAAATATTTACATAATTATCTTTGGATCGGGTTTGTTCATATAATATTTCAAAAATTTAAGATTATTGGCATATAATACCTTTTTTTATGGTGAGTCATGAGATGATTAGTGCTACAACCTTAGAAATTTAGAATGTTTTCTATGGACCTTAGAAATTTAGAATGTTTTCTACGAACGTGACATGTTAGTTATTTAAAAGATGTATTTCCACCCCCTTTTTTTGTCCAAAAATAATTTAAAAAAAAAAAAAAAAAAAAAAAAAAAAAAAAACCCAAACAAGATTGAATCATATGATTCACAAATTTATGTAATAATGCATAAAAGCTTAAGGAAGAGAATGCAAATTTCAAAGCTTTGCAAGCAAAGATTTCTCATAAATCTCAAAAGAAGTATAATTTAATAAAATAAAAATTATATATAGTAAATAAAAAGGAGAAGAAATAAGTTGAATCAAAGATGTTGTCATTAGATGCACCATATGTAAAGCTGCATAAGGTGACCTATGTAAAGCTAAATGCAGAATAAATTTTGAAAATTTGACCGTTGGATTAGATATAGTCCTTATGAATTTCATATTCGTAAAAAATCACAATGATCCAATAGTTGTTTCTAAAAAAAACCATCTAAAAAAATGATGGTATTTTGATGAGCAAAAAATGTCACAAGTTTTTACGTGACATTTGTTAGAAATCAATCTTTTTGGATCACTTGACAAAATAAAATTTATAAATAGTGTATCTAATTTTAAGGTCAGTTTTTTAAAATTTATTTTGCAATTGACCCTACGCGGATCACCTTACCTTACGCAACTTCAACTTTAACTTTATGTAATTTGGATCTTAATATCCTATAAAAAACTGGGTGCAAGTAGAATTAGTTAAAAGAGATCAAGTACCAATATAGCATATTAGTATCCTCTTTTGTTTTTAACCATTTGTTTTTCTCGATCCTTTCATATTCTTTTTACAAAATTTCTACAAATATCGACAATCAATACCCGCCATCTTTCACATCTCCATGCTAAAAAGCACACGCAACCTTTCCATCACCACTCACCATGCAACCAACCAACCCATGTGAATTGTGAAATAATTAGTAAATAAATAAATTAAATACGTAAATTAAATAATTAATAAAACGACATGGGTGATTTCCGTATCATAGTTTTTCCTTATCCCTCTTTAATCCACGTGTCCAATAGGTTTCTGCTCTTGTCTGGAATATCCATTTTCTTTTAACTGTCCTCCTTTTATCATAAAAAATAAAATTGAGATGGTTCTGTAGCTAATTTAACATTTTGTGTATAATAACTATAACTGAGCTACAGTGTCAGTTGTTCTGGACCGTACAGCCTGGTTGTGATTGAGAAATCCAAGCCAACCATCTCGAAACAACTCCTGCCTGTCGTTGTTGCTGCTGCTGCTGACGGTTGTAATTGCTGCTTCTGTTTGGAAACCTGCTCAAGCCCGTGATTTCAGACACGCATCTCGAATTTATTACGTTTCTGCCACTCCGCCACCTGTAACCATCAATGATCTCTGAACCACTCTGCATCTCTTCTTCCTTTCTGTTCAAGTGCAACGCCTGATGATGCTGATGCTGATGCTGATGCTGTCGGCTCTTTGATGAAACTGACGGCCGAGATCCCGATGCGGACGAATATCGACGGCTGTCGCTAATTATCATCTCTGACCGTAGATATAGTAGATCCGACGGCTGAACATCGCTCCATCTTTGGTGGAACCCGACTGAACCGGCGGAAACTATGATCCGGTGTTCGAACCGGCGCTCGAAGCTCTTCTTCTGGTCTTCCGTCAACAAAAGCCCGTCTTTACGGGGACGGTCAAAGCATCCGACCGCTACGCTCTCGTTCTTTCTCTTCAAGCTCCTACTATCTAGAGATCTTCTAAACGACGTCGTCGGATCTTGATCACCCTCCGGTTCACCAGGTCTTTGCAAAACGATTTGAAGATACCCACTTCCTTTCTCACCGGCCGACGAATGCCGACCCGACACTCTCCGCAATTCCTGGTTCGTTTCTTCTCGGGTTCGCGATTCGGATTCGGGTCCGCTTCTTCGCCTCTCAATGTCCGAAGCCTCTTGTGGAGGTTGTGGTGATGATTGGTGAAAGATAGTTGTTGCGTCTTCGACAAGAAATATGTCTTCCGGGTCGACCCGGTACCGGCAGAGCGGGCAAGTGGAATGGGCATCGAGCCATGTATCGACGCACTCTATATGAAAGGCGTGCTTGCACTTTGGGAGTAATCTCAGCACCTCTGTAGTCTCGAACCGGGCTAAGCAAACGGCGCACTCGAGTCCGTCTTTTTGACCCGTCAATGATCCGAATCTGAATATGGGTAACGATTCGATCACTGACCGGTCAATGCCGGAGTTCTTCCTCGCCGTCGACGACGTTGGTAAATTAGGATTCCCACCGTACCCAACGACGCCGTTTCCCCTCTTACAGTGCTTGGCGTAAATAAGAAGAAGAAAGGTAATGGAAAACATAGTAGTAAGGACACCCACAATCACAGCTATGCTGGGCCTGAAAGGAGAAAAATTGTAACTTTTCTCAAAAGGCGGAGACGGCGGCGGTGGAGGTAGTGATGAAGGGCTTTTTGCCACAATATCATGGATATGGGCAACGCCTTTAACGGCGTATGGGGGTATCGTTTTTCTTGCATCATCATTATCAGCAGCGTTTATAGATTTTAGAAGAACGAAAGTGATGAGTAAGAAGGAATTGAATAGGCATGGGGAAATAGGGCTCAAATCCATGAAAACGCCCATGAAAGAGGCTGGCTGATTTGTGGGGAAGTTTTCAAATAAGTGAACCAGAAAGTGAGTGAGGGGCTATGATTCTATGAACTGGGTCTACAGGATAGGTACAAAGGAGATAAGACAAACGCATCTAACGGACTTGATTGACTTTATTTATAGTTTATTTTTATTCTCTATAGAAAAGTATAAAACTCTACTTGGTAAAAATATACCTTCTACAATTATGCAACAAAAACAAAACAAAACAAATAAGTCCAATTATACCAATAAAAAAAAATATCCTATCCGCACATGCTGATTTTTGCGAAAGTTAGCATAAATTCATAGATAATTGTGGGATGCATATTTTGAAAACTTCGTTGGATTAGATACTATGCATATGTATGTCAAGCATCCCAAAAATCACAGTGATCCAACGGTCGATTTCTCAGATATGTCACTGAGAAAAATTATAATACTATTCAATAGTTAGAATTTTATAGTCCGTATTTTGAGATGTCTGCATTGGATCAATGTGATTTTTGGCAGACGTGACATCCATAATAAAGGTATTTAATCCAGCGATCGGTTTTTTAAAATATGCATGCCACAATTCTCTATGAGCTTCATGCTGACTTTCGCGAAAGTCAGCATGTGCTTACTAGATCAGGACTCCCAATCAAAATAATATTTTGATTGAATTATAACCACACTAGTCGAAATAATAGTTTTTTAATTGAATTAAAATTACTTTTGAATTATTATTCAATTTCCAAAAATAAACATGGTCACTTAAAATTTAATCAATCATAGTAAAAGTCTTTTGAATTAATCAGAATTCTCTTTGATTTGATAATAACAAATCAATAACTGTAAAAATCTTCTCAGTTAAATTAATTATTTTAAAAAAAAAATCCTGTACATTTATAGAATGAACTCAATCTTAAACAATTAATTAATTACCATATAATTTACATTATATTTATTATAATGTAATTACTAATTGACTAATTCACAAGTGTAGTAGTTTTGGGCTTTTTATGGTCAAATCTTAGCACATGACTTGTGTTCAATTTTTGAAATTCCTAGCTCAACTAACAATAGACCATTCTAAATCAAAAGTAAATGATTTACTAACATCAACCACACATGCTCATGCATCCTAACAACTTATCAAAACATGTGATTGACATAATATCAAACACATAATCAAATATGAAGCATGAAGACCCTATTTAACATGGAAAACCCATAAGTAAAGGTGTGCATAGGTCGGTTGGGAGCGTATACTAAATTTTTCGAGGCGTCGCTGAGCCATTGTTCTTAAAAATAGGCAGGTTAGTTGAATGTTTTGGCAATTTCAAACCATCGGATTGGACGGATTAAGCATGTTGGGACTCAAACTATCGTCATAGCCATATTCATTAAATGTAGCCAATTAAAGAATATATTTTTCTGTAAATAATACCTATAATGCTTCCTTTTTTTTATTTTTTTTTCTAATAGATCATCTTAAACAAACATAAAATTTTGATTTAATGTACTCTGTTGGCCCAAAATATACTTTAGAGGGGGGTGAATAGAGTATAGGCAAGTAAAAACTGATTTGAAAATGGAAAACAAGATTTTGAAATCTTTGAATTTAGAATAACTAGAATGCAATATAAGATTTCAACTAATCAAATAATATAGCAAGTAAATAAAATAAATGCAAGAATTTGAGTTTGAGAGATTCAAACATGACGATTTACGTGGTTCGGTCTCTACCTACATCCACGCCTCAAGAACTCCGTCGAGAGGTTTAATCCACTATCAAAACTCCTTCAAGGTGGAGGAACCTTTACACTTGCCTTCTTTCAAGGTGGAAGACAACTCACTTACAAGAGTTTCACAAAACCCTTACAACTCACAATAAATACAAGATGATTGGAGAACAGTACAATGAATGCTTCACAAAGCTGATTTGTAATAAATACAAGAGTAACTAATGGTCTCTCAAATGCTCAACAACAATAGCTCAGATTTTTCTCAAAGAGGAGAAGTAGATGAAGAGAGTTTGAGAGTAAAAGCTTCAATAAATTATATGAATAGTGTAGGTAAACAATAAATGAGAGTCAAGCCTCTATATATAATGAACAAGGGCCAAAATGGCAGTTTGAAATCCTTGGAGTCTGATTGGAGAAGATGGGGGTAGGTTGGATTCATTTAATGCTCGATTTTCCATAAAGAGAAAAAGTCATTTTGAAGTTGCAGAGTTCTTAGTCGACTAGGACAAGGTGATTAGTCGACTAATAAGTTTATTTTCAAAAGGTTTTTCCTTCCCAGACTCGGTTAGTTGACTAGGCACTAAAGGTTAGTTGACTAGCTAAGCTTAAAAGAGTTTGAACATTTTATGGGTTTGTTAGTAGACTAGGAACAAGTTTGTTAGTCGACTAGTAACAAGTTTGTTAGTCGACTAGCAACTTAAAAAGTCATTTAGAAAATCCTCCGGGATCGATTAGTCGACTAGAAAGGGGTCCTTAGTCGACTAGCAATTTTGCAACTCAAACATGGCTACTGGACTTCCATTAATCGACTAGCAAAGAAGGGTTAGTCGACTAGGGAATCATTAGTCGACTACACCAGGGTGTTTAGTCGACTAACTTAAGATTTCTCAAAACATTGACTCTGGGCTTCACTTAGTCGGCTAAAGGGTTAGTCGACTAGGGAAGTTGCAATGTTAATATTTCGAAATTCTTAAGACAAAATCAGCTTGTAACACTTAGGCAAGTTAACTAAGTGTTCCACAACAGTTTTGGGCAATTTGAAAACATTTTCAATCATTTTTCAAATATGAATGCTAGTGCAACATGAGTAAAAAGTTTTTCTCTTTGAGTTATGCAATATTGAACACAAGAGAAACCTTACAAAGAGTTCCTAATCACTAGGAGAGCAACTTGACTTCAAAGAGATCTTCATAAGCTTGAGCAAGCCTTCAAGTTGATCTTTAAGGATTGAACTTCTTTGATAAGCTTTAACACTTTAAGCTTTGATGGTGATGTTTTGATGGTGATGGTAGTGATGGTGATGACGCCGGTGGCGAGGATGCTCCCATGAATGATGAGGCTCCATCTCAGCCCGCACCTCAACCTGTTCCTAGATCAGATTATCTTTCAGCGTTCTTGGATGGTTTTCATAACCTTCAAGGTCGCGTGGACTGTTTAGAGGCTAGACATGAGGTGACACATCGTGAGACTATCGCTCGTTTGGACTCCATTGATCATCGCTTTAACTCCATGGATGCAAACTTCCAAACCCTCTTTCAGCACTTTAACATGCGGGATCCAAGACAACCACCTCCATCTTGATTATCTTTAATTATGTTTTGTGATATCTTGTATGAACGTTTATTTTGAATTGGATGAGTCTTTTTAGGCCATCTTGAGCCAAAAACTCTATATCATTTTGAATGAATGTTTTTGGCTATGGATTTCAACAATGCTTATGTGGTTAATTGACTTTCATATGAATGCTTATGGCTATGTTTTTCTGTATGCTTTGTTTCCTTATGAATTCTTGTTGGCTGATATGATTGAATACCTTGTTATGGATTATAAATTATTCATTATCTTCCATTGGTATTCTTTCTTTCTCTCAACTTTGGTATTTTATAAGATTCATTTGTCATATAAATTGTTCTTATATCTTTGATATTGAATCTTGTTCATCAAATTCCCTTGAACCAATCTATTACTATCTTGTTGGAAGTTTGATATACTAAGCTTATGGTTCAACTTGTTTCATTTTTTAGAACTATCTTTTAGGTTGAACTTATGCTTTGTATTAACTTTATATTGCTTCATTTTTAGCTAATAGACTTGCTTAATCTTGTCATGATATTTGCTTGTCTATATTCCTAAAAACTTGAGGCTTTCTTTAAAACCTTCATTGGCACATTTTTCACCATTCTCTTTTCAAAACTTGGCTTTGTGTACTAATTTGAGGGAGAGCTTATGCTCTCATCTTTGTTTACCCTCTAAATTAGTTTGTTTTGTCTCAAAACAAGAGAATGAATTATTTTCAAAACCTTGTCTTTCCAAGGGGGAGATATATGTCTATTCTCCTTAAAACTTTTTGGCACCTTTTTGTTAATGCCAAAGGGGGAGATATATGCATAATGTTCAAACAATTGGTAGCTATATGCATAATATGAGTAAAACATGCACAATGAAATGAATATGACTCACTTGTGGATTTTTCACCTAATATATGCAAATGGTTAAATGGTTTTAGTATCCTTACATATACATATTGTTAGGGGGAGCCACAAATCCTAGTTAGTATATTCATTATCATATGCAAAGTTTACTCAATGTTTGTCATCAACAAAAAGGGGAGATTGTTAGCTCTATGGCTTCAATCAAATATTGGTAAATGTTTTATCCTAAATTGTTTTATGATTTTGATGATAACAAACATTGTATTATGTTTATGTATATGTATATAAATACTTTGTTGAACATTTTGATATATGTCAAACCTTTTAATGGACTTTTGGCTATCTCTATTGAATGGACATATTGGCTAACAATGTTGAACATTTGATTATCCTATGTTTCTTGCATATCCTTCATATTATATTCATGCTTTTAAGAAACAGGATTTGAGCTACAATGAAGAATCAACTTTGCTTGAAGCAACCATAAAGCTCTTGCTCTCCCAGTGTGCCCTATGTGAATATGGATAGTCATATATTCACTAAGGACCATGAAGAGAACCATTCAAAGATGAAGTCTTGCTCAAGCCTATCTCAAGCCAATCAAGCCAATCATGAATCCTAGCACAAGCCAAGCTCAAGTCTTTGAAGATCTCAAGTGTAAAGACTTTGTTTGTATCTTGTGTGAGTGTTTAGGATTTTTTTTTGTGCATCTCTCAATTAAGATTGAACTACCTTGGCTCATTTAAGAATGACTTAAAGACCATAGGTTTTAACTTTGGAAAATCTCATTTTGGTTAAAAGAAATTTTAAACTCATAGTGAACTATATGGACTCAAAAGACAAAATATTTTTATATCCTTTGTTTTGGCTTAAACATATTTTGGAAAACATTTTAAACCAACCAACAATTAAGTGGAAACAAGTGATTTTAATAAAACAAAGTTGCACTTTTTATAAAAGACTGTTTTTGAGAATCATCACTCAAAACAGTTAACTGTTTGTTCAAGACAGTCGACTGTCTGAGTGAAACAATCGACTGTTTGTGACAGTAGCTTTGTTTCTCGAAAACAAAATCCCTAGTCGACTAATACCCTTTGTCTAGTCGACTAACCGAGCCATGAACTCAATAACGGCTAGTTTTTATCAAACCCTAATGACTCTATTTTGCACCCAAACGACCATTTCTTTTGATGGGTTTATTTATGCTCATTTTATGAGTCTTAAACAAGCTAATGAATATACACAAACTCAAGCCTATCTAATATTCATCATTCTTGTGTGATTTAATCACTTTGTTTCATCATTCTTTCTTAAGTCAATATTAGTTCTTAATCTTTGAGAGATATTAGTGAGAGCTTCATTATTGTACATCATCTACTCTTTTAGGAGTCTCTCTTTATACACATTTTGAATATTCATCTTGTAATCTTGTGAATGTTAAGGGTTGAGTGAATCCCTTGTAGGTGAGAATCTACCACATTGAAAGTAGATTGTGGGTGAGTGTCTTCCACCTTTGATAGAAGACAAAGTGTAAAGGTTTCTCCACCTTGAAGGAGTGATTCATAGTGGATTGTGGAATCCTCAAGACGGGGCTCTTGAGGCGTGGACGTAGGCGGAGACCGAACCACGTTAAATCCTTGTGTTTGAATCTCTCTAACTCTTCTCTTGCATTTCAATTTATATACTTGCTATATTAATTGTTGTATTGTGATTCAAAATTTTTACTTCCACTGAATTTAATTGAACCTTAAATTTTATTTGCTAAGTTTGCAAAACCTCTATTCACCCCCCTCTAGAGGTATATACTTGGGCCAACACTTTTTCCTTGGATTGATCCAAATCTCGGGACTTTTATAAATCTTATTTTTTATGACTCTAGTTGCCATATTTGACTAGGAGTTAACTTAGGGTTTGTTTTAATGTATAAATATGGTATGAGATTGTAACCTAGGAAAACCTAGCCTCCAATATTGTTTAGAATTATTAGCTTGGATTTTCTAAAGCATGCAACACTTTTTCTATATATAGTGTTTAGCTTCTAGTTGCATGTTTTTTACTCTTTTTTATCTTTAATCTAGAGAAGTTGTAAACCACACCCAATTTTTTTAGAGGAATTCAATGGACTAAATCTCACCATTGTTTTTAGCTTTGGTGGATCTCCAAGGTGGTCAGATTTAGCTGACACAATTTCGGTGGTTGCGATTAGTTTATTATGTTGACGTACTATTGGTACGTTGTGGGTTGTGAAGACGTATTGTGGAGCTTGGCACGAGGTGAAGATTGTGCTCGTTCGTGAACTTATTTGAGAAGAATATTAAAGAAGGCATGAGCTACTTGGCTTGTGGACTCAAATGTTTGGTCGTAGTGTCAGAGTCTTGTAAGTTGTCATTTTTATAGTACTTCCATATCTTCCCGAAGTTTTTTTTTACCCTATTAGAATTTTCCTCGTAAATCTGTGTGTTCATAATTGCTTTACTTTTTTGCTTGTATGATTGCTAATTGAACACTTAATATTATTGGGTAATTTTGTTCAATCTTTAATTCAAGAGATAGTATCCTCGAAATTTCAATATTATACGTTAGTTTGTAAGCTTTTTGAATAATGAGGAACCCTTCTTATTATATATCTAGTTAGTAGCTGCTATTGTTGTAGGGTAATTTGTTTTGGTATTTTTAGTTTATTAGTATTGGAAGAATTGTTTGGATTATAGTTTAATTATTATAGAACACAATATTGCATTGTTAGAGCATCTCCAATGGAGGTGCTATTGCCAAAATTTGGCATTGGCATCTAAATAGCTTGCTCCAACGGAGTGCTATTTGGGGTGCCAAATTTTAGCAATGGCAACCCTTGGTGCCAAATTTGGCAAGTCAAATGGCACTTGCCATTTGTGTCAACTCATACTTTCTCTTCAAAAAGGTGAGAAATGCCAAAATATAGCATTAATGCTTTGGAGCACATAGGTACCAAAATTTGGCATTGACGCCATTTTGTGCCACTTGGGATGCCAAATTTTTACTTTGACACATCAAATGGCATGAATGCATTGGAGATGCTCTTAGATACGAATTTGAGGTGTCTTTATTGTTAAAATGGTTTTAGCGACTTTAGGTTTATAAAAAAAGAAAAAAAAAAGAGTATTGCTTAACTCGCCCAACCCGCTCTTATATTCAACCAACCTGTTAGTTATTAAGGTGTGTGAGTTGGCTGGCAGTTGGAAGGATTAGCCACATGCTAAGGATGGGTTGGCTGGTGGTTTACTTCAAAACCGTACCCCCAACCGACCCGCTCATACCCCTACTAAGAATGTTTCCTTAAATAAAATTTTAAGGAAAAATTACAATTTGATCCCTTTAGCTATCTCTGATTTACATATTGCACCCTATAGTTTTAATTCAAACACAATAACCCTCTGTAGTTTTCACTTCTGTTAGTCAATTGTTTAATTCGAACACAATAACCCCTACAGTTTTCACTATATATTGTTAAGCTTATCATTTTTTTCAAATGGTATTTTTCAAATTAAGATTGCTAATATATTTATAAATAGACATGTGAAGTTTCATGATTTTCTCAATATATTTTAATTTCTATGAACTTTTTTTCCCATATAGTAAATAATTTGCGATAAATAAAATATATTGAGGAAAATCATGAAACTTCACTAGTATGCTTATAGATATATTAGAAATTTAAGATAAATACAACATGCAAAAATGATGATCTTAACATTATTTCGTCAACAAATCAAATGTCGACTAAGTAACAAAATGATGAAAAGTGCCAAAAATGAAAATTGTAGAGGGTCAATGTGTTTGAATTAAAACTATAAGGGTATAGTGTGTGAATCGGTAATAGTTAAATGAGTCAAATTGTAATTTCTCCAAATTTTAACCATAGAGCAGGTTACAAATCTTTATTCTGACTATATTGAAGATAATATATAGGTTAACTTTGAGTGTAAATGCTAAGAAATGAAAAAGTGCTAATTAAGTTAATGTTTACAACATGAAATGCTCTAGACGAAGGTTGGGTTAAGTTGTACTTTGTCAGGTTAGTTAAAAATGGAAAAAGGAGCTACTGGTTTGATTCTTAGAGATCACATGGATAAATCTATTACTTTGCAAATGAATTGGTTTGAAGAGAATATTAGTGTGCCACATGTGGAGGTGATAGCTTTTAGGAATGGATTTATTCTTGCTAGAGATTTGAAGTTGTTAATCCATTTTTTAACCGGGCCATTCGATGGCCAGTAAATTGGTTTTAATTAAATTCTTTAATTCTAGCCAATGATAAATTAGCTAGAATTAGATTAGTTTTCGTGGAGTTCGAAGCCAATCAGGAATGCTTGTTCTAAGTAGTTTGTTGGCACCCACACTCTTCACTCTTGGAGGATAATTATGAAGCTAAAGGAGTCTTATCCGGATTGGAATAAATAGTAGTTGAAGATGATCCAGCTTGAGTAGTTGAAGATGATTCAGCTTGAGTAGTTGAAGATGAAGCTTGATGATGAAGATGATCCAACAACTAGCAGAAGCCAACTAGGAGACTACCACTTAGAAGTCTATAAATAAAGGCCTGAAGACCAACAGATTCTCTCTCTCTCAACACACATCAACTCAACCGATGAATTAGAGAGCACCCATTTCTTTTACCCTAACTTGGGATATGGGGGATTCCTTTTGTCTTTGATGCTGCTTGGTCGCATATGACTCCACATCAAAGGTTCCTTGATTCGAAGTACTTGTACGTGGTTCAAGAGGTAGCTCGAAGTTGTTCTTTGAGGAAGGTATTAGTTTTTGTTTCAAAGGGCTCGAGGGTAGTTCGAGTCGTACCGAAGAACTGTTTTATTGAGTGGTGGTTAGTAATTAATAAAGTTCATTTTATTTTCTTTCCATCTCCACGTTCTTCTTCTCCTCATTCTATGTTTTATTTTACCTTTATGCTTGAAGTTTGTTTATAAGTTGTTAGGATTAATTGACTTGGCCTGTCTCCCTAAAAAGCCCTCTTAATTGAGGCATTCGAACCCCATCACTTGATTTGAATTTTGATATTTAACTCGAACATTATCGATTCGATTCAAATTCCTAAAAGAGAAAAAAGTGATCAACAGAAGTATATATAGAAAATTCTAGGTTGAAGAAATGATCAGCTAGTTATTAAAAGTCTAAGTAATCTTAAGGGGAATTTAGCATAGGTCCTACTTAAAAAAAAAAAGTTAAATGTGAAAAGTGCTGGTAAAATTTCTTTATTGCGAAAGATCCTTTTTGCCAGATTGGACAAAAATACCCTTGTTTTGAGTTTCCTCCTTTAGTGCCACTACTTTCTTCTTTAACAAATTTTTTTTTTTTTTGATGGATGATATTTTATTTTCACTAAGAGAGAAGCATAGAAAGGAGAGATGGGGCAAGGGAGAGATGATTGTCACCGGAGAAAGAAAAATGCTGCGGTAGGGAGATCACCGAAGGAACATCGGCGTGAACATCTTCGGCGTGCTCCCGACACCGATGATTTTTTTTTTGGATGCTGCAGATCTGTTATTTTTTTTGTCAAATCGGTGGTTTTTCTTTGGATTGTCGAGGTGCAACCTCCGATCTCGAAGGAATGCATCAGATTTGATAAGCTGATGAGAGAGAGATAGGAAGAGAGAGTGAGCACCGATCGGTCATTCAAAATCTGCCAAATCTGCAACTTCTGAACGGTGGAGCCACCACCGATAACTTGATCTCGATGGCTTGAAGCGTTTGCACTGCGAATCAAGATCCAGCTATGGGTTATCCGTTGGAATCAAGATCTGCCATGGTTATTCACCGCGAATCTTATGCCAATTGCTGTCGTCGGAGGCCGGAGCTCAGGGTTAGGGGCGGAACTAGGTTTTTTTGTTAGGAGGTGCCAAATGGCCCAAATTTTAGAAATCCAAAAATTTCAAAGTTTAAGCATAGAAAATATATAAAAATTCAAGACTAATATATTATCTTAAAAAAGACCGGGAAAACGTTCTAATATCCCGAACATTTCCTAAAATAATGGATAAACTGAGTCAGATCGGTCTCCCTCAATCGAGAGGCTCGCTTGCTTCACTTCAACTTCATAGAAGAGGGAAGGAGCTATGCATAGGGGTGGAGATGGAATGAATGCATTGGCAGTTCGGTTTGATCCGTCTTATTCGTATATCTTATTATGGGATATTTGCCTTAACGGAATCATTAGAAGGCTTTGGGCAGGGCAACCCAACCGCAAGCGAAAATTATTAGGGGCTGGCCTTCATATTACGCATTCTCTCTTGATCTCGGACACGGAAAGCAGCACAGCGATAAAGCCTATGGCCGACCCCTTCCATTACTCAATAGGCCGCCCTAACTTCAATAAAGCCACAGACGAGATTCCAAAGCCCAACCTCACTAAAGAGAATCACACGTTTGAGGACCCAGATGTAATTGCAGTAGTAGTTACTCTTTTTTGTAGCAAATTACATGTATCATAATTAATGTGTCCCCACTCTGCCTTCTTAAAGTGTTAGGGAAAGGCTCGAGAAACCATCGCCCAAAGGCCCTCTATCAGTCGAGGCTTCCCAGCTCCTAATCTTGCATCTCATATCAAAAGTCTAGTTTGATCAGAAGGAAGGGAGACCCACCTTTTGCTAAGTTGGAGGCCTTTATGCTACTACCTCTAAAGAGGGAATGCCAAATCTCTTGAAAAGATGCGGGGATTCAAAAGACGGAGAAGCCCCGGAAAGCCTGAAATGGAACAAACAGAGGCAGAAAGCCAGAAACCTCGCTCGACCAGAAGCCTGCTAAAAGTAGGGATAAGAATAGTCCCTTGTTGAAAGGAAAGGTGACTCAGAGCGTAATGGCAAGCCAGTGGTGAGTTCTCATAGCAACTCGAAGAATCACAGATTTGAGATTCCTCTTAACACTGAAGAGTCGAACTGTAGCAGGGTAGGGAAATTTACTGCTTCTATTTGAATCCTTGTAGGGGGCGTTTGGTTGCCTGTAATGTAATGTAATTTAATTGACTGTAAAGTAGATTACAATGTAATTTGATTATATTGGTAATTTAAATTACATTCCAAATTACATTCCACTTGTTTGGATGAGTAGGGAATGTGAAGTCAGATTAAATTACATTACCCAGAAATGCGTTTGGATAGCCATGTAATTTAATTGACTGTAAAGTAGATTACATTACATTACCCAGAATAACACTACATTACCCAGAAATGCGTTTGGTAGCCATGTAATTTAATTGACTGTAAAGTAGATTACATTACATTACTCAGAATACATTGGTTGAAGTCTGCAATCCATTTTACAGCCTTTCTTCATGATAGCAGATTACATTACATATCACTTTACACCAAACCAAACGCCCCCGTACTTTGACTACTTCGACCAAGAAGGGCTAGTTTTGAAAGAAGCGATTCGATGCCCCATGTCTATACTGAGAAAATCAAGTTAGAACCCTATCACGTCTAATCATTCATTGAAATCTAAGACGTCTCTTTCAAGGGCCTAAACCAGGCAGAGCAACAACCGAAACAACAGACTAGCCCTCAAGCTTCTGTATTGGAAGAACTCATTTCAGGGATGGCCAGATCATCCTACTTTCGGTTCTTTTCTCATGTGCGCGTAGTTGGACAGACGCACTTCCCCTAGATTGAAAGTAGAGATCTTCCCTCAGGCGCTAATTCTATGATGTGTTGCAATGGCATTGATTTGATTTAACCCCCCCCCCCAAAAAAAAAAAATAAAAAGGGTTGATGTGCAATAGCAATAGGTCAGTTTCCATCTAACAAACTCAGATTTTGCGATTAGGAATTTTTAAGGTAACTCGTCAAAGGAGCAACAGGGAGGACAGAGTGAGATTTTAGCTAGTGATTGTCTGAACTCTGAACCATTACGTGTAATATTACATAGCATGCAGGGAGGAAAGAGTGAGATTTTAGCTAGTGATTGTCTGAACTCTGAACCATTACTTGTAATATTACATAGCATGCAACTTACAGATATACCTAAAACATACAAATGTAATTAAAGAATGTCAAGAGCTGAGTTGAAGAAATCTAAGTGCCATGGGGTGTTTGGCTTCAGAGAGTTTATCTGGTTTTAAGACTTCAACGATCTCACCATTCACAAGCAGATACACTACATCTGCTATCCTTTGGATTTGTTTGATGCTGTGAGAAACCATTATTGTTGTCATTCCTTTATTCTTCTTCAGCTTCACCATTACATCTTCTATATTCTGCGTTGATATTGGATCCAATGCACTCGTCGGCTCATCCAACAGCAAAACCTTTTTTTTTTCCCCCAAATTTTGAGAGAGAGAGAGAGAGAGAGAGAGAGAGAGAGAAATTCAGACACAAATTGCATAATTTGTTCAAAGTAAGTAAAAAAAAGAAAATGCTATGCTTCACTGCTAGTTATGTCTACAAGTATCGCCATAGGAAAAGGAAAGAAAGATTGAATTTTCAAAACTATCCATTGGTGATTTCACAAAATTACCCTCATTTTCCTCTCGTAGAGATACTTGTAGGGATTCAATATAGCAAGAAGGTGAATATTAAGTAGGCGGGGGCAGGGGTTACCTCAGGTTCATTAGCTAGGGTCCTAGCAAGTGCGACTCTTTGAGCTTGACCCACTGATAATTCAGCACCAGTCTTATTAACAAACGAGGAGTCGAGGTCTGCAAGGGTGAGCAACTTATACACATCGTTGTCTGTTAGCTTCTCCCCTCTCAATTGCGGTCCGTATCGAATATTATCTGCAACTGTGCCTGTAAACACACATATAATATCCATGGTTTCGTCATTATCATATCCTCCTCTATTCAAATTCTTAATTTGCATCCCAAGTTTCAAACCAAATCACAAAGTATTGAAGAGGAAAGGAAAACATATATACATATATATATATACACTAGCTAGAATTGCCAATTCAACAATATACTTAAATTTATTATATATGATGTAATTATATACATTAAGGTATATGTATAATTAATTATTCATTGTTATTATATTCCTAGTAGATCAAGAAGTAGTCATCCCTTTCTATTTATTTTTGAAAATAGATGCCATGAATTTTGTAAAATCCATGCCCTTTTGTGATCGAGGGTCCATGCAACAAAAACCATTATTTAATAATGTATAGATATATTCAAACCTTTTTTTTTTTTTTTTTTGAAGTTATGTAACTTAAAAATTTGATTAATATTCCGATAACATTATCACATATTACTATCTAACTTCAAATCATGGGCATGAATCCCTCGTCAATCATCTATCGATACAGTTATAAAGGGAGAACGAGTCTTTGGTGTCTCCACATTTTTTTACCAAAATTGTCCATATAAAAATAATATATACTACATGGGTGCTGATATCAGGTGCACCTGATGCATCGTCTGATGTCTTGCATCAGGTGACCTCATTTATAACTACTTTTAGAATATATTTCAGAAAACCGACTGTTGAATTAGATACTCGTCTTATGTATGTGATGCCTACAAAAAATTACAGTGATCTATCCAATAGTCGATTTTTGGAGGGAAAAAAAAAAAGGATTATGAAAAAATTGTGATATTTTAGAAAACAAAAATGTCACAATTTTTCAAACTTATATTTGTCAAATATTTATCGTTGGATCATTGTAATTTATGACAAACATGAGGTGTACCTGATATTAGCAGCCCTGAAAATTATTATTACTCAAAAGCACATATATATGTAATTTCCACTCCACCAGTGACTTCCTTCTTTTATAACTACCAATCTCATCTTTTTCACGCTAACCTTTTAAATAACCAGCTTCTCAATTTTTTAGTTTTAGTTTTTATAAACTATTATTTACTCTTTTCCACACGCATCGCATTGGCTCCTACCTCTACTGTCTAAAATGCCAGACTAACTCAAATCATGAAAATAATATATACTTAAATTGATTATGCAAACATAACCGTAAATAATTAGATGGCCACGCTAGCATAAGGAATTTGATAGCCAATTGGCCTTCACTTCGTATGCGTGGAAACTACCTTAACTTGTCCAGTACGTATATTAATTCTATATAGAATGAGAGTCTTGCGATTTTTGACTTTGTCAAAGAATGCAATACATATGGTACCAAATTTTGTGCGAGCCATATATATTGGTGCCAAATTTTGACTTTAGCACATCAAATGGTATAAATATAAGAGCATCTCCCATGCAAAAGCCAAATTTAGCACCCAAAAACACACTAGTTGATGCCAAACAACTAATAATAGCACTTATCCAAATGTTACTAGTTGATGCCAAATTCTAATTGTAGCACCAAACTCTAATAATAACACTTATCCAAATGTCACTAGTTAATGTCAAATTCTAATTATAACACCAACTAGTGCTATTAGTAGAATTTGGCATAAACTAATGCCATTTGGGCAAGTGCTATTATTAGAGTTTGGCATCAACTAGTGCGTTTATGGGGTACCAAATTTGGCTTTTGCATGGGAGAATGGGTGGACGAGCAACCTACCCACTGGACATCAGATGAGTGGAAGTTGATAATTGAAACGTACCTTCGAAGAGAGCCGGAAGCTGGAAAAGCATGCCAACTTTACGGCGGAGGGTGAGCACGTCAAGATCGCAAATATCCTGGCCATCCAAATAAACCGTACCGGAAGGCGGCTCCCACAACCGGTTCAAGGCCCTCAACAGCGTCGATTTACCACTTCCGCTCGGACCGATTATTCCGACAATCAAACCTTTGGTTATATCCACGTTGATCTTGTTTAAAATTCGATCTCCCGATTCCGATATTTTGGTCAATCCACGTACCCGAAATTTCGTATTGGGTTCATCGAAACCAGCTTCAATATCCACTGCCAGCAGATGCTCTCTATCCTCATCTGCATAAGAAATTGAAAAGAGTACATGTATGAGAATAGATGGCTAATACAAACTGAACAAGAGTTTTGGGAATTTACACATACCTGCTAAGGCCTCTATTGAATGAAGAGAAGGTGTAGACATCTAGGTAGAGAGAGAAAGAGAGAGAGAGAGAGAGAGCGGGTGAGGGAGGGATGGAGAGAGAGAGAGGAAAAGAGATTTTTTCTGTATTTATGGAAGAAGATAGAAAATGCCTTCCCTAGTCACCTCCATAAAGATCAAACTTTTGTTCCCGAATAACACCGGTCTCACTAATAAAGTATCCACCACTGAAAAAAGTAGTACGGCATAGTGGATTGCCTTAAGGTTCATTCGCGTCCGGTTTTGCTGCTGATACAAGTTTAATCAGCCTGGTCCTCATCTCGCACAGGATGCAGCCACGTCAACTCTGAAGCCAATGGCTAAAAACGCACAGCAGATTGACGTTTTGGCACCCAGCCAATGCAGCACTTAACGGCTTTCTGCGGCTTTGGGTTTAATGCCCATCAAAACGCAAAGCTTCAGATCATTTTATTCATCCGCGAGCTGCTCCTGTGATCAATTTTCAGATGGTGATGACAAACAGAGTAACAATGCCTTCTTACTGTGATCGATTTTTGACGGACAGTACTGCAAAGAGTCTATAAAATTAATGGATTTCTGTTAGGCATATCATCAAACACATGGCGTGCTTCATCCAATTCCTTGACTAAGCTATACATATGAAACTTTCCAATTTACATAACAAATCGTTTCAAATTTACAATATCATTCATTGAAAACGCATAGCTTGGAATATATGTCATATCATACTCTTCCAACATAAAGAAAGTGTGCAGACGTGGCACTCCGTTATTCCTTAATGCCCAACAAACATGACATTTTTATACAACTGCCTCTGCTATGCGTTTTTGGCCGGGGTGAGTATCAGCCGCTAGATTGGGTTCAGAGTTGACGTGGCTGCATTCAGTAAGAGATGAGCACCGTGCTGATTTTTCCCATATCAGCAGTAAAACCGGACGCGGTTCGCTCATTGTAACCGGCATGAAAGTACGGATACGTTTTGCCCCACACCACTTCTTTTTTTTTTTTTTTTTTTTTTAAGCAAAGGCCGACCACGTTGTGGCCTAAGGGAAGTTGGGTTCTGGACTGTTTAAAATAAATAAATAAAGTTAGGTTAACCTTTTCGATTTGATTACCTCTAAATTATTTAAAAAATTTGTTGTTCTATTTGGTTTAAGCTATGAAATATTCTAGTATTAATGACACTCTAAACTAATACTTTTACATGTATGCTGATTTTAGTTAAAATCAACATGATATTTTTAACTAACTGTAATATATGTATTTTTAAAACTAACCATTGAATTAGATACTCTTTTTATAGATATCATGCATTTATCTCAACACCTCAAAATACAAATCGTGAAAAGTGTCAGTTTTTTTCATTAGCATTTCTAAGAGAACAACAGTTGCATCATTATGATTTTTGGTTGCATCATATGCATAAATCATGAAAATGCACCAAAAGTTCCCATACATCATGTCGATACTTAGAAAAATAAAATTGAGTAGAAAATTTGAAGTTTGGAGCATGGTTGGTTATTAATAGCAGTCCAAGCCCACCTTTCACTTTATATGCTATTTGTTAAAATTGAAGCATGATAAATCATGCAAAAGTCAAAATACATCAAGATGATCATTCGAGTATGATGACTAAATAAAGAAACTTGCAAATCATGGGAGTAAGTAGGAAAAATATTTCATCAATGTTAGGTTTTATTTTCATATGTTGGTTAATTTCGGTTTCCAAAACACAAATCGAATTGTATTGGTTTAGGTCTTTTGTTTAATCCATAAGCCATCTAGCGTCAAAGAGCTCAAGATCAGGTTTACTTGAAGAATATTTGAATATTGAGATTGGAATTTGCTTGATTCATTGTTAAAATCTCTCGAATCCTTTATAGGATGGTAAGTGGACTTAGTACCTAAGTTTTCATAGACTTTAGGTGATTTTGGAGTGACTTTAACCTAGGTTTGTATATGAATTTAGGTGGTTTAACATGTTCAAAGTTCATAAGAATGGTCCACAAGTGAAAATTGGTCAAAATAGAGTTGGAAATATATTTTTTTTGAAAAATCTTGAAAATCCTGTTAAATTAAATCGATCCGAGTTTTTAAGTAGGATCGATCTAAGGTCCAGAAAGGTCTGGATCAATCCAACTTATTTTGCAACATCGATCCAACTTATTTTGCAGTATCGCTCCAACTTGTGGACAGTCCGGAAAAACTCTATTTTTGTAAATTTTTTATTGGTTTTGACTTATACTAACTCCTACATGATTAGGGAACTTTACTGGGGTTATAAATAGGTTGTTTTAGCCTAATTTAGATGTGTAAAGAATTATTGATTCATCTTTAACCTAGAATTGAGAAACCCTAGCCTCCATAGCATGCGACATCTTCTTCTTAAAGTGCTTAGCTTTTAGTTGCATGTTTTTATTCTCTTTTTTATATTCGATCTAGAGAGGTTGTAAATCACACTCAGTTTTTTTTAGAATGATTCAAGAGACAGAATCTCGTATTGTGTTAGTCTTGGTGGATCTCCAAGGTAGTTGGATTTAGCTAACGCAATTCTGGTGGTTGCAATCAGTTACAGTGTCATTGTTGGTATATTGTAGGGCGTGAAGATGTATCGTGGAGCTCGGTACAAGGTGGAGACTGTGCTCGTTCATGGACTCGTTCGAGAAGAAGCTTAAAGAATGCATGAGCTACTTGGCTTGTGGACTCAAGTGTGTGGTCATAGTGTAGAGTTTTGTTAGTTGTCTTTTTCATAGTACTTCTATTCTTCTCGAAGTTTTTTACCTTGTTGGGGTTTTCGTCGTTAAATCTTTGTGTTTTTATTTGTGCTTTAATTATCCTTTGCGTATAGTTACTAATTGAACACATAGATTAATTAGAGCTAATTGATTAATTAAGTCTATTTAGGTAATTCTAAGTAACCCTAATTTCAAGAGACTCGCATCCTCGAAATTTCAATCAATTTATGAAAACAAACCTTTAAAATCATATAAAACCCTCTATTCTATATCAAGAAGCGATAAATGAAATGAAAGAAAAAAGTACATATTTTCTAGGGAAGATTGTGCAAGTTTTAGTTTCAATTTTTCTATAAGGAAGCTAAATGCAAAGATGATATTCTTGTAAAGCATGGGAGTTAAGAGGGAAAAAAAATTCACTAATTAATACATATAAACTATGCAAACTGGATTGCCTCTCCAAATTTAAAAACTTTCTTAATTAAAAAGTATAATTAATATCTTCAACTTCAAAATATTAGTCTATTGAGTTATTTTTTAAGAAAGAGTCAAAATTTCAATTTCATTTATTTTCCAATTTTCTAGCAAACAAATAAAATCATCTCCACAATCAAAATAATAAATCAAATGTAGAATTGATTGTGTCCACCAACTGAAATTGAGTCATACTTCTCTTAAATAGAAAATAGTTCAGAATAAATTAAATCAAACAGTAGCATCTACAAAACCCAAACTACAAATGAAACCATAACACCCAAAAATACTTCTCTTACATACAAAAGAAATCAGAACAAATCAATTAAATACTAACACCCAAAATTTAGAACAAAATTGAAAGGGAAATATAGAAAGAAAAAGAAAGAATAGAGAAAAGAGATATAGAAAGAGAGACAATTATTTAGTATTTACATACCCAACAATTTGGTTGGTAGGTCGGAGTTTTCACGCCATAAAGGAGAGAGATTGGAAGGAGAGACCGAGTGGGGGAGCCCTCTGGTTTTTGCGCCTCATGGGGACAGGCTGATGAAGAGTTGAAACTTTGTTTGTTGGTTGGTTTCCTTTAGAGCATCTCCAATGGTATATCATTTGAGTTGTCAGTGCCAATGCAAAAATTTGGCATTGACATCCAGATAGATTGCTTCAATGGTGTGTCATTTGGGGTGCCAAATTTTTACAATGGCAGCAAGGAGTGCAAAATTCGGCACCTCAAATGGGATTTTCCATTTGTGCCGTAACATACTTTAATTTCTTTCAAAAAGTGAAAAATGCCAAAATATAACATTAATACATTATTGCATTAGAGCATATAAATGCGCGCCAAAAGCTGATATTGATGCCATTTGGTATGCTATTGAGCTACTATTGCCGGAATTTGGGATTATCATCCAAATAAATTGCTCCAATAGTGTGCCATTTGGGGTGCCAAAGTTGGTAACAATTTTGAAGTATGTTGCTTCTTTAGAACTCCACTAAAATGAAAACATTTATGCTCCGTTTGGTAGGAGGGATGGAAAAATAGAAGAAATGAAAGTAGGAGGGATGGGTTTTCCTTCCTATGGGGAGGGAAACCATTTTTCCTTCCTGTGTGTTTGGTATGATGGATGGAAAAATGGTTTCCTTCCTTCCAGGTGTTTGGCAAATTGGGAGGAGGGAAAGGAAGTAAAGCACCTAAATTACAATTATACCCCACATATATTTAACCAAAATGACATTATACTACTAAATTCTAATAATCATTAAAAAGATTCAGTTATATGTTCATAATTGAGAAATGATAATTTTATAAGGGGTCTCCGATGAGAATTTTTTTTAAATTACTTTTTGTCAGAAAAATAAATTCTAATATTTATGAAATTCTTTTTCTCAGCTCCTTCCTTGGAAAGGCTGAGGGGTTTAAACCAAAAAACTGATGTTAAAATAGTCTTTTCAAAGCCCACATAAGCTGATCTCCAGTTTTCCTTCCACTTTTCCTCCCGAAATTGGGCGGATTGAATACCTCCCTTTTTCCCCCCATTTTTCCCTCCACTTTTCCCTTCCCTCCATACCAAACATGTCTCAAATCTCTCTTCCCTCCACTTTTCCCTCCTCCCCTTTCCCTCCTCCCACTTTTCCCTCGTAACAAACAGGCCATTAGGCCGGATATGACCTCTCATACCACAACGGTGGCAAATGGGAACAAAATTAGCAAAAGATTTGACATCAGATGTTACCTTAAGCAAAAGACAATAATATCGAACATTATCCAAAACACTCAGCTATCACATTTTGGTGCACCCTTTTGTGTAATATTCCTAGCTAGAGAAGTCCTACAAATGTTACCATTGGATTCTCTAGAAATACCCTTCCTAAAATTAGGACATTTAGGCGAATGTGCCATTTGACACCACAATAATGACATTTATGAGCATCTTTTGAAGAAGTTAGGAAGCTTCTTTTTCCTTAGAAATAGAAACTTGTGAAGTGGAAACAAACTTGAAATTTCGAGGTTGCAAGTCTCTTGAAATTAGGATTATTAAGAATTACCTAAATAAGCTTAATGAACCAATTAACCCTAATTAACCTAAGTGTTCTACTAACAACTACACGTAGTGAAAAATTAAAACAAAATTAAGAACACAAAGATTTAACGAAGAAAACCCCAACAAGGTAAAAAATCTCAAGAATCTATAGAAGCACTATGAAAAAGACAACTTACAAGACTCTGACATTATTGAAAGGAATTGATGAACATGGATTCGTAGCGGAAGACGAACAATAAAATTTTTGTAAAACATGAATCCTTCCATCAAACCAAACAAGAAACGAACACAAACATCGAACCATAAATATTAAAACAAGAATACATATTTAACAAATTAAATATACTTACTTGATTGCCTTTGATGTAACTTTGAATCAAGCTTCAAAATGTATGAAGCCTCCAAGGTATCCACACAAGCACAAGACCTCAAGAACCTTAGCTACTTCACAACCCTTTGGAAGAAGCTAGCTTGGAGAGGGAGTGGGATTTCGGCTATGAGAGAGAGAGAGCTATAGGGATTTCGGCCCTAGGGTTTCTCCACCAATTCTTAGCCTCCACTAATGTGATGATAAGTTACTTAGTGCTAGCTTGACCTAGCATTACTTATTTATAGAAAATATTTCTTCTATTTATGATTTGACCCCTCACTTATTAACAATTAAAAATAAGGACCATAGTAATAATAAATAGGAATATTCCCCTTCTCACATATTCAAGAGACTCATTTATGCCCTTAATGTGTGTGACCCTTTGGGTTCACCCCAATCTAGTAGTGGACAGGGACATCTCCATGTCTCCAAAAATAGAAACTTTCTATTTATGGTTCAATTGGAACAATTTCAATAGTGCCCTCATTAATAACACTTTATCAATATGCCTTCACTAGTCAGGAGTGACATCTAGCAACATATCATGATGCACCCTAGGTGTGGGTGAATAGCAGAACTAAATGAACCATTCATGTTACTTAATCCTTCATTTCCTAATGTCACTGTTATGATAATCAGATATGGTTATAAGTCAAACCCATATCTTAACAACTTGTTATATGTTCTACAAATATAATCTCAATAAGATGAACCCGATGAAACTCTTTCACAGTTCACCTATCACTCTGACCAGAAATTCAAACTGAGAATTATCTTTGTGAACAAACCCTGACATTCTTTTTCATCAAAGTGAGAGTGATGATTCCTTATTGCACACTCATCTATCTTCACGTATAACTCATTAGCGCCAATATGTACCGATTACATTCTTATGGTTAAAAATGTACTAAATACTATCAAACTCTAACAACCTATGCACAAGACAACTATGGTGTCTCGGGTCTAAGGATTACCAAATAAATGGACGTAACAATAGAATATTCCTTTGACCTAAACTCCAAAAGAATATTCTTTGTAGATCATGTTCAGTGTACATGTTCTCTAACATGCACCCACATATCAACTATAGTGTCTCTACACTGATAGGAAAGACTACCCACCCTCCCATTGGAGTTAGTTTAAATCTGTGCTACTCTTAGCAGTTTATAAATGTCCACTTTAATAAACCTATGAGTAGGAACTCTTTAGAGTAAATGTGTACGAGAAATATCAGTCTCTCTATCTCAACAGCTTGAGATATATATTTCTTTTATCATTTATTCATGGACCTTGCCATATACATATTTAAATATATAAGACAAGACATACCTTCTTATTAATATAATATGAAATTGATATGCCCTTTAGGATTGGTTTTATGGCATATCTCTAACAATTATGACCAAACACTTGAGTCCACAAGCCAAGTAGCTCATGTTGTCTTTAAGATTTTGAATGAGCACAGTCTTCACATAGTACTGAGCTCCACGATACGTCTTCACAGCCCACAACGTACAACAATACGTCACCCATAACCACTGGAATTACGCCAGCTAAATCCAAACACCTTGGAGATCCACAAAGGATAACAATAATGGCGAAATTTGGTCCCTTGAATCCCTCTAAAAAAACTGGGTATGGTTTACAATCTCTCTCAATCGATATCAAAAAGAGAAGAAAAATGTGCAACTAGAAGCTAAGCACCATAAATAAAGTGTTGCATGCTATGGAGGCTAGGGTTTCTCAATTCTAGGTTAAGCATTAATTAATAAATCTCTACTAGCGTAAAATAGGCTAAAGAAACATATTTATAAGCCTAATAAAGTTTCCTAGACGTGTAAAAGTTGGTATAGTTCAAAACCAATAAAAAAAAATTCAAAAAATAGAGATTTTTCAAAAAGCTGTCGATTTGGATCGATCCTACAAAATATGTAAGATCGATCCAAACTATTCTAGACTTTGGATCGATCCTACATAAAAGGCTAGATCAATCCACTTTTTCAAAAATTAAAATTTTAATTGTTTTAAAATATTTTTTTACCAAATTCCAAATGTGGATCATCCCTAGGTATATTAGGCATTCTAAACCACTTAAAGTCATATAAAGTCATATTTGTTATTTGTTAATAAATAAATAAATAATTTATAATTAATGTATTTATGACGTGGACGGTTCAACTCGGTTGACCCGACGGTTGAACCGGTTAACCCTTCTTAACCTAGTCACTCGTTCGGTTCGATTAACGGTCTGGATTTTAAAACATTGGTTAATTTTGAGTTCCTGATAGCAGTTTGGATCTATCCAACTTAAACTTGGACCAACCCAACTAAGTTTGTATCCATACAAAATTCATATATAAATCAAATTAAGCTTTTAAACATCAAACTAATGACTTGTACACAATGTTATCAACCTTGGTCAACTTAATATAAGTCAATCATAGAAAGAATAGAAAGACTAATCACCTAAGGTAGATAATCTAAGTCTCTAGGTCACTTACCATCCTAAAGGTGAGATTGAATCATCCTTGAAGCTTGTCATCCATTGAAATCTACATTTGAAAGCATGAAATTGATATTCAATCTTCACCCAATGCATAATTTGTGAATGGAAAGAAAGTACTCAACTATTTACAACACAAGAATATTTTGAACTACGAAAGTTAGCAAACACTTAAAATTCCTAACAATCACATTATTAGAGATTTAATTTTTTTAGGAAATTTTAACATTTTCCTCAATAAGGCCACGTTTGGATGGCCATGATGAAGGATTGGAATAGAATCGTATTCCCGTGCATTCCAAAATAGACTATTTGGAGCGGAACAGTGGCTTGGAATGGAATTAAGCATTGGTAATGGAGCGAAGTGGGATTCTGCCTTAGAGCATCTCCAACCATGACTAGCCATTTTGGCTAGCCAAAATGCTCAAATAGTATTTTGCCTATCCAATTTGCCTTGTTAAGTGGTTGTGCAATCCAACCATAATAGCCATTTGGCTAGCCATTTATATTTTAATATTTTTTTTAATATTCAAATTGTTGGATTTGTGAGAGATTGGTGATGTGGCAAAAATGCCTAGAGCACTCTCTCTCCTCAATGTCTAGGCAAATATGGCTCCCCATTTGGAGAATAGGCAAAATGCCTAGAGTTTTGCCTCCTCCCTTGGAGTGGTGTTTTTTGGATTTGGGTAGGCAAAATGCCTAATATGAGGCTTTGCCTCTCATGGTTGGAGTTGCTCTTAGAGCCGTAATCCCATTACTGGCTCTGGCATGGTATAATGATACCCTTTTATGACCGGAATGAAAAAAAGAAAAAGGAAAAAAAACACCAGACCCATCTCAGCTCTCTTCCTCTTTCTCTCATGAGTCATGACTGGAATGAAAAAGCATTAACAAACTCATCTCTCTCCGTCTCTTTCAGGTCTATCAACGCCCCATGAGCTGCTCTCAATTCGATGACCTCTATTTCTCCAACAATAAATGGTTTTTACTATTTAAAGGTTGGTTTGTTTCTTGTTTGTGTTTGGTGAGTCAAGGTCAGCTGGATGCAACCTCACGAACCACTACTCTGTGTCAGCAATCTGTTTCTATTTTAGGGTTTTAACTGATATGCATTTAATCCCCCTGTTATATCTTCCTCTTTTGTTTTTGAGTTTGGGTTAGGGTTTGAGATGGATCTAACCTCAAGGACGCTGCATTAGTAATCCTTAATTAATTATATATATATAATTATTAGGTAAACAGGAAAGCACAAATTTTGTGATGTGAATAATTGGTTATCTTAAAGAAAAGTGGTAAATACAAAAATTACAAAAAAAAATAAAATAAATAATAATAATAACAACAATAATAATAATAAATTCCATTTCTGTCATTGCCAAACACAGGAAAATGGAATGGAGTTATTCCAAAATTTCAACTCTTTTTTTCCATCAGTATCCAAACGCTAAAAATAAATTAAAAACATAATTCCATTCTAGACTAATTCCATTCCACCCTTTTTGATTCCGACGATGTAAACCAAACCTAAAATAAATGAATCCAATCCAACTCAACTCCACTCTATGCTAGAGCGGTCCCAAGAAACGGTGGACTTTGTGGCCCCACAGTTGAAAACATTGGCTTTAGCTATCCTATACAAAGTTTTCAGGGGAAGGTGTTGGACGAGGCATTTTACATCCCATAGGGTGAAGCGTAAGCCCTGAGGCGTAGGGCATAAGCCTTTCAAGTTTTTAAATTTTACATTTAAAAATATATAAAAAGTAAAAAATGTGCAATATAGTAAAATTATCTTTAGATTATAAATAGAAATGTATATATTATATATATTGAAGACAACTTATTAAAAAAAATACAAAAATAAAAAAATAAAATAAATAACAATAGTGAAAGTGGAAAACCAGTGTGACCTGTCAAAGTTGCGTCACATATTGCCCATTTAGGCAAAAACTTAGGCTGTGTTTGGTAGTCTTGAATGGAATGAATATGAGAATGGAATAGGAAGGTAAAGAATGGAATTGGTCATTCTATTGAATGTGTTTGGTACATAGTTTTAAATGTTGGAATGGAATTGCTTTTAAATTAAACTTTCTAAAATACCTTCATTGAAATAAATATTGCTAATTACTAAAAATATTCCCAATTATTAAAAATTAGCCTGATTTAAAAATTAAAATTATCAAAGGGGCTGCCACGGGAAATAAATTTCAAACGAACCCTATATATATATATATATATATATATATCTTTACCTTTTCAAAGCTAGTGGGTCCAAGTGTAGGTTTTTTCTTTACAGTGGTGAGAGAAGTGGTTTTGCTGGAACGGTTTTAAGGCAATAACAACTGTTTTATGGTTTAAAGCTAGTGTGACCTATGTTACTATTATGGTTGTTTCTTCTTTGGGGGAATGGCCGGCGACTGCTTTATTTTTTTTGATATTTTCTTCTTTTTTCTTCAAATTGCCGATAAGGTATGTGACCTTCATATTTGATTTGGTTGATGAGAGATGATGATTGTGTTTTGATGGTAATTTCATAGTTGTTTCACCTCACTTTACCGGAGAATATGGCCGGAAAATTTTTTGATGACTGTCATTGAAAAAGATAGACCCATCACTTTCTTCATTTGCCTATTCTTTTTTCTCTGTAGCAACACACAAGGCACATATTTTTATTTATTTTTGATTTTATGAGAGAATGAAATGACCATTCCTCTCTATTTTGGAGGGAATGACAATTCCCATGTAAGAAGAAATAGATTGGGAATGGAATGGTGATTCGATTCTTCGAACACAAACCAACCAAATATCTGGAAAACCAATTGGGAATGTCCATTCCATCCTTATTCCGTCGTACCAAACTCATCCTAACTTCTTAATTATTATATTATTTAATTTTTTTATAATTTATTTTTAAATTTTATCTCTTATTATTAATTATTATCTTTTAATAATTTATTAAATTATTTTAATTTTTTTACAACTATTATGTAAGCTCGAAAGAAATCTTGCCTAATTTTCTGAGTCTCGGGCATTTTTGTTCCGACCCGGGGCGAGTGGTTTTTTTTAAGACATTCCGCATTCAGCCCTTATGTATGAGCAGGAATAGTCCTCAGCGGCAGCTCGAGAGGATTAAACAGAAAAATGGAGAAGCAGGACAGGAAGAACAGAAGCAGCAAAAGGAAAAGGAAAAGGAAATCGGAGTCATCTTCAACCCTTCAACATGCTGACCCCCACACCATCTCCGCTCTGATGCTGGCAGCCATTTGTAACTTCCACAAACCCTACTCCAAATCCCTCTTAAAGAGATGCTTAAACAAACTTCATCTCTCTCTTCTCTCAAAACCCACAAACCCTCTCTTTCATCCCCAACAAACGCTACCCTTTCCCATTCTATCGCTCCTACCATTTCTTCTCAACTCCAAGTAGGTGTCTTTCACTCAATATGTATGTATATGTATATATTTTTCTGAGTTTTGTTGATTGATTTCTTTAATTTCAATTGCAGATGTGCTGACATTGCTTCGGGTGCTGCGGAGATTGTTGGGGCTGCTTCACTTTTTTCGTTTGAGATGAATGCAGCAATTGCTTTAGATTGTGAAATTGTAAAGGGTTTAGTGTCAGCGTTAGTGAGTTGGAAGAGGAGAATTTCATTTCCTGCTTGTAATGCTGTATTGGATCTATCCACGACATCTATTGGACGTGAAAAGCTGTTGGAATTCTCAGCTGTGGAGAATCTTATGTGAGCATCTTTTAATTAACTCAGCCTTATGTTTTGTTCCTTAATCTTTGTGTATGTGAATTTGCTGCGTTTGATTTACGGGTTTCATTATTGATTACTTGATTGATTTGTTAGGAATTCTTTGTAACTTGCTCATTTTCAGTACAATGACCAATTGAGTGCGCAGAAGGAATTGACAACGGCCCATGACTCGTTGGTCTAGTAGCATGCATTCCCAGTTGTAGGGGAAAGATTTTGGGATTGGGCACATGGAAATATATAGATTACCCATTTGTAATTCTTAGGGGGTCTGGGTTGGGTAGGTTCCTATCATTTGGCAAAAAAAAAAATTATATACCCATAAGTCTTGACATAAACATTTTATACCACTAGGTCAAAGGGACTTTTTAATACAACAAATAGACAAAAGAATTTGGAAATCTTAGGGACCTCATGGTATAAAGCTTTAACTCAGGACTATTGCATAATTTGTTGAGAAATAATGATAAATTTTCGAAACTTTATTTATTTTGATATTTATTGATATGATTAAATTGGGAGTTACAAAATTGAAGAGATTTTAAGGCCGTAGCCGATACATATTATCCTACCTATAACGGCTAGTTTTGGCCTATAAATAGAGCAATTTCCACTCTTCATATGAGTATAATCCAATTTCTTATTCTATATTTTCTACTCTTCTCTTCTATCATTTTTCACTACTTTGTTATTATATTTTGGGCAACTTGATCAAAGACGGGTTCATTTGTCTTCCAGTGGATGTACCCATGGAAAACCTGGCTGTGAGCTAATTGGGATCGTATCTCTGAAGGACTGTTACCTGCTATCACCAGTACGTAGGGAGGCAATAGTACCTTTAGGACAACGTGTCATCACGTGCTTTCCCACAGGCCAACTATTCTTTATTTTCTTCTTAATTCCTTACATAATTCTTGTAAAAATATTGTTTGTTCATTTTATTATTTGTTAATTATTGATTGTTAAATTGACTCAAATTGATTTATATTTGTGTTAAAGTTTAATAAAATCTCCAACATAATTCCCCCTCCCCCCGAAAAAAAAAAAAAAAAAAAAAAAAAAAAAAAAAAAAAAAAAAAAAA